>CM051392.1:18787921-18861449 GCA_028015245.1 Cardamine occulta | reverse complement strand
TCAAGAGTGGAAAACATGTACAGCGAACTCCAAGGTAAGTTTGAAAATCTTTCATCACGTATTTAAGCAGCGGAGAATCAGTGCCCTGAGAAGCAGCCGCTTCTACAAGACCTATGGGAGTTCTTCCTGGAAAACCACAGCAGGCAGAAAGTTACAACAATGGTAAAGGAATTTGTCAATGCCATTACATTGAGGAGTGGGAAACAAGGTAGAACCAATCTTCGAAGAAACAAAAGAAGTTGAGGTTCGATGGCTCAGAGAAAGTCCGTGAGAATGAGAATGATTCAAGAGGTTCTCCAATGCACCCACGAGGTGAGAAGAAGTTCACGAGATAAGAAAATCGCTGATCTTGAGGAGGAAGCGGAGATCTCGTGCCTCCTGCGTACATACCCAAGTTGCCATTTCCAGATCGGCAGGGAAGATTCGAAGAGAGAGGAATTATGCTAAATTTGATGGAAAGTGATGAAAGCGACTTGAATCAAGCTCCCTTTTCTTGAGTTAATTCGAAATATTCCTATCTACGGAAAATATCTCGAGGATATTTTATTTAGCAAGGCACTCTTAAGAAGGGCTAATGTGATCACACACGAATGCCAGCGTAGTTTTGCAAAACCTGATACCAAAAGAAAAAGATCCAGGTAGTTTTTGTTTTGCCTTGCCAAATTGGTGACTCATTATTTGCTGAATGTTTGTGTGATTTAGGTGCTAGTGTGAGCTTGATCTGCATTTCGATTTATAGCGGTTAGGGATCCTGAAACTTAATATAGTATACTCTAGTGCTTCTGATTGGATTACGTGCGGTTGCCCATTGGAATTCTTTGAGGAATGTTTGCGTGGAGTTGGGACATTTCATATCTGACTTCATTGTTAACTTTGGATGAGGCCAAAAGGCCGGCTTATTCTTGGTAGACCTTTCTTGCACCTCTACGATGCATTAATAGATGTCGAAAGCTTGATCAAGCTTCTGATAGGAGATCCTTGTCCCAAGTGATGCGACATGGAAGAGTGATGTCTAAGCCAACTATTGAAGGTCAAGCGTTTGAGTTGACATTATGGATGAGAGCCTTTGATGAGCTCTTAGAGAATACTGAAGATCCCCTTGGAAATCGCCTTGACAAAGGAAGAGGATCAACATAGATACGATGAGAAAGCTTAACCATGATTTAGCTAGAATTCGACGAGCGGTTGGAAGCCAAATTAAAGTTGTTGCATTAAGCCTTGCTAGACAAAGATGAGAGTAGAAAAGGAGGAGAATGAATTTTACCTCGGAAGTACATTGGAGATTGGGTGAACTAAAGCTCCAAGTGGAACTCAAACGCTTCCCTCAGGGCTCAGGTATCACCGTTTCTTGGTCCTCATTCTACTTACCCGTTCTCAATCAATGCTGAACTAAATATAATGTAGAAAGCCCTACTGCTCTGTGAAATTTGAGGAAATATGAAGAAAAGCTATAAGTATTCCCTTGACATGAAAGGTATATCTCCCTAACGCTTGCATCCATGGGATTTATCTCCGGGATGAATCAATGATGTACATAAGAACGCCGAAAAGCGGTTAAACCGAACCTCAGAGATGTTGTTAAAATTTGGCGAGATAATCAAACCCTCTAGATGCAGGAGTAATCTATCCAATCTCGGATATGGTACTTGGGTAGAATCTTTGTCCATGTGGTACCTAAAAAGGGTGAATTATACATTATGATTAGAAATGATAGGAATGAATTGATTGAGCAAGAGCATAACGGGGCACCAGATGTGCATTGATTATAGAAAGCTTAACTACACTGACTGCGTAAAAAGATCATTTTCACTTCCCGTTGTCGATCGAATGTTAGAGAGGCTAGCAAGCGACCAATATTCTTGTTGTTTTCTTGATGGGTACTTTCGAGTTCTTCAGTTAGATACATCAAATGATCAAGAAACCACTTGCATGTCCTTATGGTACTTTTCATATCGAAAGAATGCCATTTGGATTGTAGCACCAGCAACATTTCAGCGTTGTATGATGTCAATTTTTACAGAAATGATTGAGGATTATATAAAAGTCTTTATGGATGACTTCTCTGTGCATCAACATCTTTTCTTTGTTTGTTTATACAATACATGCGAGAATGCTCAATATTGCTGAGACTGGCTTATTTAGTCTTTGAATTGGGAGAATGTCACTACATGATGCTTGAATGGAATGGTGCTTTCCGGTCGTAGGATGCCGAAGAAAGCGTAGAAGTAGATAGAGCAAAAATGGAATGTGATGATGAACATGCCACCTCAAATTACAATAAAGGGAATAAGAAGCTTTCTAGGACATCTTTGGGTTCTCTGGGGAGAGTTCATAAAAAAGGATTTTTGAAGATTGTAAGGCCATTAACTCAACAGCTATTGTGTGGGGATCAAGAATTTGAGTTTAATGAAAACTGCCTCGAGGCTGTTATAAAGATCAAGGGATCTCTTGGCGCTCCCCATTGTACACAACACCTGATTAAGAACTACCTTTTCGGTAATGTCACGATGCAAGTGACTATGCTGTAGGTGCAGTTTTAGGGCAAAGGAAAAACCAAAGATGCCTGGCAATCTACTATGCCAGCCGCCGCTCTTGATCTTGCCGCAATGCAACTATGCAACAAGCAGAAAGAACTTCTAGCAATTGTCTTGGCTTTTGAGAAGTTTAGATCCTATCTCGTTAGGTCAAAGTTATAGTCCACACTGATCATGCAGCGTTGAGATACCTTGTAATGAAAAGGCCTTGGCTTGAGGCTGTTAAGATGTATATACTGCTCAGGGAGTTGACTTGGAAATCAAAAGATAAGAAGGGGAATTTCAGCGAATTAAGCAGATAACTTATCTCGACTAAGAGTAGAAGAGGATGTTCCAATGAGATACTTTTCGGAGAAAGAGCTTGGGTTACTAGAAGATAAGCTAATACATGAGGTTGAAAGCAATCCCAGCTGCTATAGCGAAATGTAATTTGAACTTCATGACCATACACCACATCGAGAAATTTACCGTAGTATGTGACTTTGCTAACTACTTATCTTGTGATGTTTCACCACTAATTTTTGTAGAGGATATGCCAAGAAAAAGTTTTCTTAAAGATGTCGGCTTACTCTTATTGGATGAACGGTTCTTTCTGAGGTGTAAAGAGCGGGATTTTCGAGGAAGATCGTTCCCAAAAGTAAGGTACATGGTATTTTCTATCATTAGCCGTCCTTCGATTATACGAGGACACTTAAACTCCTTTAAAACAGCTACAAAGATTTTACAAAGCTGACTTTTGGTATTTCTGATATTAAAGTGATGCACACGGTTGTAGCAAGTGTGGCGCTTGCGGAAAGATAACATAATGGCCGGAATGAAATGCCATAAAATTTCATTCTAAAGGTTGAGGTATTCGATGCTTATGGGACATCGACTTCGTGGTACCTTTCCGTATCCTATGGAAGACAGTACATCTTAGTCTCGATCGTTATGTCTCTAAATGGGTGGAAGCACTTGCCAGCCCAACAAATGTGGAAAGAATTGTTGCAAAGATGTTCAAAGCATCGTCTTTCCTCACTTTAGAATCCACGCGGGTAGTGATCGATGGCGATGAAAGCATTTCATCAACAAGATCTTTGCTGAGTCTGTTGGCAAAGCATGGAGTCAAACAAAGTGGCAGCACCATATCACCCTCGGACCAATGGCCAAGTTGAAATCTCGAACAGGAGATCGAAGGAATCTTGGGAAAACATTAGGAAAATCGAAAAGGATTGGTGACCCAAAAGCATTGATGCTCTTTGAGCATCTGAACCGCCTTCAAACTCCCATTGGAACCACACCATTGATCTCGTCTACGGTAAGATCTGTCACCTACTCAATAGAACTAAATCCAAGCCTTGTGAAGCGAGTGATGAAACCGACGTAAAGACAGCGGGGAAAGCGTCCCAATTGAGTTAAGCAAGTTAGGCGAACTCAGATTAAATACTTACAGCTCAAGGATCTATAAGAAGCGAACTAAAGCTCTTCGCGACAAAGGATAATCCTCAAGAAGCTGTTAGAAACGATAAAGTATCTACCTACTTCTCCATTTAGCTTTTCGGGGAAAACTAAAATAGAGATGGACTGGGTCCTTACACCATCAAGGAAGTAAAACCGCATAGTGCGGTGGTTCTCTGGGATGAAAGGAGAACCATTTACTGTAAATGGTCAGAAAGTCGAAACCGTGCCTTGCAGATTCACAATGAGCGAGAAAACAAAGATCCTTCCGCGAGGATCCTCGAAACTAAGTTTAGAACTCCATGGCCGGTCAAGCTAATGACTTTAAATAAAACTTTGTGGGGAGCAACCCACCAGGTATCTTGTAAATATTACTAAGTTTTTTCATTTTCCTATTTTGATCTTAAGTTTTATACCAAATTGATTCAATCCTCTGTGAGTCACGAGGATCGTCGATCCCCGGTTTCGATCGAAGCTTAGCGTTTGAATTTTGATATTTCTGAAAGGGATCGATCGATCCAAACAAATCGGGAAAAATTCAGCAAGTATCCGGAGGTGTTGAGATCGGTCGGTCCCGCTACGATCGACCGATCCACGACCTTGACCAAAGCCCAATGAGATCGATCGATCCGGGTGAGTTGAGTCGATCCCGAATAGATCCGAACAAATGCGGCAAAAGTACAGCCAAGTATCGGTGTGGGATGGTGATCCAGCCACTGTCGACCGATCCCTGACTCCGACCAAACACGAAAGGTCGATCGGTCCGGAGAGAATCGATCGATCCCGGTCACTGAACCGATAATCACTTAAAAGCAAAGCCGAAAGAAAAAAAAAATCAATCGAAGCTCAATCTTAAAGCGTGAGGATCGATCGATTTGCAAACGTCCGAACTCATCTCCTCTTCGCGATTTTGAAGAACACAAAACCAAAAAACTTCTTTCGATCATGCTTTGTCGAATCTTAGCGGTTTTAGTAATTCTTTAGTCCAATCCACTCATTTTTCCTCCCTCTTTCTGATTCTGGTAACCATTTTAACTCTCTGCAAAGGTATGGCTTCGAAGTCTCCCGATCCCCAATTCAGAAATTCTAGGGTTCTAATGGTGAATTTGCTTCGAATCATTATTGTTAGAGTTTTAGGATGTTTAATGATGGAAAATGTTAGATTCTTGTCTAGGATGATGTGGAAACAAATTTGCATTAGACATGGCTAGATTGGATTGGAAGTTTTGATTTGAATTTTCACTATTCATAAAAAAAGCGAAATGAACCAAATTGAATGTTAATGCATAAAAGTCATGTTATTTTCTTTTATTAACTTTAATAATTTGATTATGTTGTTACTTAGTTCATTATTGAAATGAAATGGTTTCGATATTGGTTGTTACATCATGAAAAAGCCATATTGTTGTATGATAGCCTGAAAAAATGGCTTAATGAATAGTTTTGGATTCATGCCGGGATATGGATCAATAGGAGCTCGCGATCCCGAAGAAAGGCGCAGGAACGACCCGTAGTAGAACCCTCTACTCAGACCAGTCAGCGGGGAAAATGGGATGCTCCGACACCAAATTCTTGGCGAATGTAAGGAGCGGTCGAGCTTTGCCACGAATGGGATGTGACATTACTTTGGCGGACCTTGGTTTACTAGAGGATCAGGCGTCGCTCTTTGAGAATATGGGGTTTGGAATGCTTTGGAAGCTCAGTGAGCGTTATATCAAGATTGGTGAGGAGTTTCTTGCCGCGTTGGCTCACTACAAAAACCGGATGTAGCTGGCGAGGTAGTAATTGCTGGTTCTTCTACTCGAAAGCCTTACAGATCAATCTTCTTAATTTGTGATTTCTCACTGATTGAAGGAGAGGATGTCTTGTTCCCAGATTGATAAGCGATTTGCAAATAAGTTACTGGGTTTGATTGCTCATGGTGATTATGTTTATATAAGCAAGATTGCGCGATAAGGAATCGGTATTGAGAATTTTTGTGAAGATCATTAGTAACACCTTCTTCTTTAAAAAAGGAGTCAGGGGGGGTTAGAGATGATGAGTTATGGATGTTGTTTTTATGGCGTGAGCATCTCTACCAAACTACGTGGAGAGTCTGGATCTATCGTCAACTATGCAACATGTTGTGCGATATGCTTGAGAAGATCAAGGAGAAAACCTCCAAAGGAATGTTGTGTGGGCAACATCCTCCCCCCGATCTTCCAACACCACGAAGATTGATCTCGGGAGGGAAGAAGTTGAGAACAAATCACGGAGAGTGGACAATAGGCGTCTAGTCAACTGCCATGTCCTCAACAAAGCGATATCTATATGTATTGGGATGCATGCAGGGCGACCTGTTTCCCACAGACTACCCAACCAAGGTATCATTTCACTCTATCTCAGGGAAAATTTGGAGTTTTGCTAGGTCAGAGCACTTGATACGGACCATACAGCAACTTACGGACACTCTCTCATGCCATCTTACATCAACACAAGCAGCAGTAGCGATAGCGATCCCGAGATCTAAAGGCTAAAAGTTGACATCGGAGAAAATGAGCGAGCCTCGGCCGCAGAGCTTCTTTTGCCTCAGCCCAACAGTACGCTACCTCCAGCCCTCCTGCGGATGCCTGAGACAGAAACAACCGATGGATCATCAAATCACCAAAAAGAACAACTCCATGATGAGGAAAATGTGGAGGCGTCCAGAAGATCAAACCTTGTTCTTGTGCTTCAGGTTCACCTGACACAAGATGGCCAGCATAAAAGGTGAGGATAATGAGGAAAGTGAGAATAATGAGGAATGAGGATAATAGAAGCTGAGGATCTTGAGAAGTTGAGGATGCTGAAGACTCTGAACCGAGTCAGACTCTATCACCAAAATGCATGAGATGAAGACCAAGGCAGCTGAAGGCAGCTGGAACTTCTCATTCACCGGAGGAGCATTCCTCAAACATTTACGACCTCAAGCTTACCCGAAGCAGGAGGAACATTGGCGGAGAGAGCTCAGCGATAGCTCTACCGTGACCTCTTGAGCTTGTGGTTATTTCTATCCCTTGTTTTATATCATTATGTTTTTTGGGCGTTTGGTTTTATTTTTCTTATGTATGGCATTCTTCTTTTTATTTTGTTATTAAAGAGGCGGTGAAAAGCAGGATTGAGGAGGATGCCATTTATCTAATAATAGCGTTTGTGTTTGTTTCTTTTATTTTGGTGTGTTTTATTTTTATTTTTATTAAAACTTTGTTGGAATATTAAATATTTTATCAGTCAAAATAGTTATGAGAATTTGTTATCTTTTGGAATTCTGACATGTTTACGTGCATTTGATATCGTTCTTGTTTTCTTATTTCAAATTTTGCACATTGAGTCTGCATAGCATCTCATCTATTGCATAAGAAAAACCACAAAAATTTGAAAAATTTAAAAAGCATTCCACAAAAACAGTGTTCATGTAGGTTGCATTCATGTTTTAGGATTGAGTCTAGATCATTTCATATCCAATTGTGCATTTGCATGGGGATTAGGATGATAAAAGGCTTGTAAGCATACTGGTTTATGAAATACTCTCAATACCTAATAATAGTTGTCTAATGCATTCATGTAAGTCTGAAACATAAGACCGCACCATGCCTAGATTGCATTGTTTGATATCTAGTTTGGGTGAAGCATATCTTGATCTGATATCGTCCACATCCATTAGAACCTTAAACTGAATTCCAATTATCATGTCTATGCCTTTGATTTGAACTCATGGATACTCACGCGTATTTGGATTCTCTTACTCTTTTCACCCTCTTGTGAATCCAAGTAGCTGATTCCCATCATTGGAGCAGTTTCCCCTACCTTTAACCATGACCTACTTTTCAACGATAATACTCTATGTGTGAATGTGGGACCTATTTCTTTGATTGAGCTTGGTAGAAAGTGTTAGGTCTGTCTTGGCACAAACGGTTTCTCATATTTATAGTTCTGGTTCATTATATTTGAGCTAGATAGAACTAGGTGGGGGCCTGAGCTGTAGTTAGGAGGATAGACTGGAATTTAGAATAAGGATTTAGCTTCGGTTGTATAAGCTCGGTTAGGAGACCGAGTTCACACCTAAGTTCACTAAACCGAGCTAGGTTGTACTTTGGGATTGAGGGAAGAAAAGAAGAAAGGAAAGGAAAGAAGTTCGGGAAAAGGGTCTAAGTTGAAATAAAATAGCTGCTCTAGTAAAGGATTTGGGATTTGAAAAAGAAGAAAAAATGTATAAACTCAGAAAGATAGAAAAGAAAAAGAAAGGCAAAAAGCTGAAGTATCTTAATTAATAAGAAGAAAATCTGAGCCTCGGGTTTTAAGAGACCCAATCCGCTAGCATAAGCGAGAAAGCATAAGAACCCTTTTCTTTAGAATGAATAAATAAAGAAAGAAGAATGACTTGATCCCAAATAGGATTCATGGCAGAAAAGTGCCTAAGAGTAGATTTAGGATTCATCTTACGGGTTTAGGATTAGATGGTAGCAGAATCTTTGTATATGGGATGGGTAGATAGAAATTGTTCTTGTATGCATCGGTTGGCTATCTTACCTTTAGCCTTCTCCTAAAGCTCAGTCCATTCTTGAGAGTCCCATGTTACCCATTGTTTAAGCCTGTTACAAAGAGGCCATCTTAACCTCTTTAACCTTTCCCTTAGCGAAATGAGTTCATTGAAATTGCATAGACTTGATTCATGGTTCAGAATTAATGAATGTTAAAGGGAATGATTGGTTGATTGCATGTGTGGGTTAAAGCTGGTGTCAGGTTTGATTCGGAAGGGTATGGCTAAAAGTTTTAAAAGTAGGGTTTACTTGTTAATGCGTTATAACTACCTAACTAGGACTCTTGATGCTACTTCCTTTATCAGCATGTTTTGGCTCTGAGGTCCCAGTGCTTCATCGACTTCACCAGCTTATATCTTATATGTTTGCTTGAGGGCAAGCAAAGACTAAGTTGGAGGAGTTGATGTCTCTGCATTACCACTTTTAAACTTGCATTTCCATCCCTTTAGCATAGTTTCATGTTGAGTTCCTCCATATCCATCTATTTCATTCATATAGGGTTAATGATAGGTTTCTTGTAGTTTTGCATACATATTGCATATTGGATTTGCATTTCAGGTATTTTGGATGTTTCTTTGGAGATTGATGTATTGTACTTTTGATTACTTTTGGTTTTGTTTTTAGTATTTGTTTAGGTGTCTTTTGTTGGATTTTAGTCATTTCTATTTTTGTTTTTGAGTCTTATACAGGTTCATGGAGTTAAGCTGGAATAAGATGGTTTCGAGGATTGTTAGGGCTAAGATGAAGCCTAGAAGCTTCGGAAAGGAAAGGATCGTCGATCCTACCCTTTGATGGATCGATCCAAACAACCAGAACCTGACCTAAGGATCTGTCGATCTCATGGTCGGATCGGCGATCAATGGTCCCACGGACATTTTCTCCAAAACAGCGATCAACCGATCCTCCATGATCGACCGATTGCTATAGGCATATGAAGATTTTTGTGCGGAAATTGGGGATCGATCGATCCTCCATAACGATCGACGATCGTTAGCCAGCCGCCATGAAGATATTTTGTGCGGAATTGGGGATCGTCGATCGGACTTGTGGATCGACCCGATCCTCCCACTATTCCATTTACACCTATGTCTATAAATATCGATCTAAACCTACTTAATAAGGACCAGTTATTTTCTAAAGGATATATGGCCTAAAACACTATTCTAGACATATTTCTTGGATTTCTAAGCTCCTCCTTCTTCAAACACTTGGAGAATTTTGTTGTATCATTTGTTGTTTATTTCAATTTTATTATGCTTTCTATGGTTTACTTTATTGTTTCTTTGATTATGTGAGTAATTTCACAGTTAGGTTTTAGGGTTCTGAAGGAAATTGATGGCTTGATGAATTGATAGAGATTTGGGGTTTCTAATCCATAGGTTCTTTGATTAATATGTTCTTAATGCTAGATTAAGGTAGCTACCTTAGTTTTGATTCTAGGTTGTTACATAAGCACTAATCATGTTATAGAGAACTTGAACCTTATGAATTGAGCTTTGTATCTCTAGCCTGCAAGAGTTGATGCTAGATCATCATTGTGAACTTAGTGAACTTGTTTGTTAATACTAATTTGGCTAGGAGAAATCAAGCGAGTTTAGTTTTCAAGTAGTCAAATTTAGGGTTAAAACCCACGAGTGGGTTAATCCACCTTGTGTTCATGTTCTAGAAACGTTGTTGAGAGTGTTAAACCCCATGCTCAAAATTATTAGTTAAGCCATTGACAACCTGAAATGCCCTAAGACCTAATGCCTTTTAAATCGTATAAATCAGTCGTTTTGTGTTTATTGCATTTTGTTTACAACTTTGAAAGAAAACAATCAAATCGATCCTCTTTATAGCTAATTACAAGTCTCGTAAATCATTAGTGTACCATTGGTTCTTGTGGATCGATCTCGTTATATATTACCTTGCGGTTAAGTGTATCGAGTAAATACTCGATAATCAAGCTCAACTTGCTTGGACCAATAATAGGCCGGAAATGTGCGATCTTCATGTCCTTACTGCTTCGGTTCAAGCTGGCCATGCTCTCATCATGATGCCAGTACTAGTTTTCTTTTCATATGGGACTATAATCCGTATTCATAGGTTTTGGTATATTTGTGACCATTTTAGGAGGTGATCTGCGATTTTGTACGTACAGTTTCAGGCATTTGTCCCGAAGGTTCGATACCTTTCAAAACTCATATGGCGTCTTGCCAATTACTTTGTGTGGTATTCCATTTGTGACTTTTTACGGTATCTATGTAGCGCTTTCCCCATTTCTGAGATAACTCATAGTTTTACAACATTTTGTCTAGGGTCTTAGTGGTCATAAAAATACATCTTCCATTTCACGTCTTAAACCGATCCCACCAAACCTTTTAGGCATTAGTCTCGCTTACAACGCTAGGCACTAACAGATTCACATGTAGTAGACCGCTCCCAAAATAAGTTTGGGTGACTCTGAAGACATGATTTTGAGAAATATATCCAACGGTTCCATCAATGGCATCATCAACACCATTAATTATTCTGAATTTGTTCTAATAGCAGAATTTAATCCAGTGTTATTAAACAAAATCCTATAAACGATTAAAATTAATTTATTTAGTTATGTAACAGACCGGTTTCAATAACAAAGAAAAAGGCCTAAACCGAGCTTGAAGTTAGACCAAACAAAGGAAACCTATTTTTATCCTGTGTGTATAAAAGGAGGATGCAAACCCCTAGACTCCATTAGAAACCCCTCAAGCCGTCAACCACTGTAAGTCTGCACCCTTAGAAAGATTTGTAGCTATGAAATAAACTCAACCTTAACTAAATCTCCTTTATGAATCGTTCCAGCATCAGAAAGCCACCAGAGACCCTCATTGTGCCCGAGCGGTGTTGTTTCATGAACCATCCTCACGGAGAGGAAACCCGTGAGCATATCTTAGAGTTAAGGCTTGGTGTTGATTTTTGATTGATAACCTTGAAGCTAAATCATGTGAGCTGTGATTTCATAGACCTGTCTTATGGAGTCACCGTTCAAACCGTTGAGCCACGCCGTCGAGAAAAATCACCACCGAGAAAGGTAATTGGTAAAACTCTGCTTCTTCGTTAATGGTTGTGCTGTGTCGTTGTAATGTAGTGATCGTTATACCAAAGCTAAACCAGTGTAAACCAAGTGAAACATGGATCACCACACGTAATTGATTCCATAACGAAAGTCAATTAGCGCAAATTATAGTTGTGTGGTTGGCGAGAATTGGACGTCTCATAATTAAATTATTAGATTGAGCTGGTTTAGTTATTTAACCAGAGGTCGTATGTAGTTAAATTTTACTAAACCAAACTCAATTACGAGTTCACGTGAATTGATTTGTGAAATTGGGATGGAGTACATGGGATGAATTACGGTGAGGTGAAGAGATTAGGCATATTATTATTATTAAATTATTAGATTTGGTTTTGGTTAATCATTAAACCGAGTCTAGTTAATTAAATTGAAAAAACACCAAAATTAAATTAAATCGAGACCACGGAGTTGGTTGGGTTTAGGAGATTAAATCATGGATTAATTTTAGATAATAATTGTGGATTTAATCTTTGACGGTTAATCTAAACCATGGCAGATCGAGTTTGTTGTTGAGGCGGACCTCTCGTAGCTAGTCTTGGACCGAAGAATCAACCTGAATTGCTAAGGTGAGGGCGAGATCATGTTTTCTCTCTATATAAATATATTTAGACAATTACTTAGTTTAAGGTTAAGCCAGTATATATATACAAGTTATGTAATTTAGTAGTGACCGTATTTGTTTGATGAGTGTATTAATATTTATAAATATATAAATATATTTTTGTAAAGAAAAAGAATAGATATTTTATGGTTGAAAATTAAATGTGAGGATTTTAGCAGCGTGATGTGTGGTTTGGTGAAATGCATGTTTCGTGGTAGAATAAGTGTTTGTGCTTATAAATCTTGGTGAGTAGAGAGTTATCTTCAATGAGTGATTCTTAATTGTAGTTGTGTGTTGAACTACGAGTGTGGGGGTTCTTGGATAGGCCATGGATGACTGTCGAGTTAGCGGGTATGGGGTTCTTTCCATGGCCTGGCGGGCATGAGGTTCTTTGCATGGCGTAAGGTGGATTGCGATGCAGGTGTGGGTATAACTCCTACTGCATAGTAGATGAGTGTGGCATCGGGCATAAGGTTCTTTCTATAGCGTATGAGTGCGGACATGGGGTTCTTTCCATGATGCAGCGTGCATGGGGTTCTTTCCATGGCCTTGGCGGGCATGAGTTCTTTCCATGGCGTAGTATGGTTGTGGGCATAAGATTTTTTATGACACAGACCAGAGGCCATACCTGGGGGGTAGTGGTATGGGCGATAAGTATTGTTGAGGATTCGATGTGCGAGGGGATAGCGTGTGTTGACACGTGGTATATAGTCGGGGTTTTTCGGAGAATTTGTGTGTGTCATTGACACATGGTTGCATCTTGTCTTAGGTTTAGATTTTGTGATGATCTAGATGTGTTTTGTGTATAGAGAATTCTGAGCCCTAAGGCTCACCTTCCTTGAGTAATCTCGATTACTCACCCTCTCTTTTCTTGCGGTAATCAAAATGAGTAGTTCTGAGTTGAGCAATTGGTGCCAAATTAGGAGATAAAGTATCTTTTCATTATTTCATTTGTTATTGGATTTTATCGGATTAATTATGTGTTTTGTATTTCGTTAATGGAAAGCGGAGAGTTGAAATTAATGAAGTATTTGTTTAATTGGGTTAATTATGATATTAGTTGTCTTATAAGTTATCTATGGCATCGTGTTGTGGAAGTTAAAATCAGGTGTTACAATTTTGGTAGTGAGCACTAGGTTATGTCGAACCGGTTATGACCAAGAGTAGTCTGAGGAAAAAACTGCACGCTTATTTTTCGTGTGCCCAGATGCCTGAAAAAGCCGTGGAATCTGGCGAGAGCTGCAGCCCAGCAAAAGTGAGGGCTGAGAGCCATGGCCTTCTGAGAGTGTACATGCTGAGCACCGGATGCATGGGGGCTAATGGGGTTCAGGGGAGCTGCACAAGTGAATGGCCCTGAGTGACATGGCCCTCTTGAGGAGTTCTCTCGGTTTCAAGAATATATCGAGAGGCACCAGTCGTGGGAGGAGCACCGGAGGTGATTGCACCACAGGGGGTATGTGCCGTGATAATGGAGAAAAAAGTTGGAAAGAAATTTGGACAATGCCAGGTGTCCACATAAGTACCCCAAGTTTAGCGGTACAATGCTTGAAGGATGAAGCATTGTTTTGGAGGTGAATGGAAGATATGAACTGACTTGGGAGGATTTCAAGACCGAATTAACTAGGAATTATTTTACAATGGAGCTATGGACCAGATGGAGAACAAGTTTAGTGAACCTGACGGGAAACAAGACTGTAAGAAGTCGAAGAGGTTTTGATAAACTGGCGGTTTGCGGTAGAGGCATGAGTGAGGACGAGCTCATGCATATATTTTTTGAAGAGTCGAGGATTGAGCTAAAACACCGATCCGAGATGTATGATTATGGCGACATGATTGGGTTAGTGGAAAAAGCTGCGACTTAGAGATTGGGCTAGAAGGAGTTTAGCCAGACCAGAGATGCACGTCTAAAAGCTACAAAAGGGCGAGCTCTCAAAAAGGACATGGGACACAGTGAATTTGAGGACTCCACCCATTTATTCGGATGCGATCAGATGGAGCACCTTGAGAGGATTGCCCTTAAGATAGAGCCAATGGGACTTGTTATAATTGTGGGCGAACAGGGCATATCACACATTTTTTACGCATGAAGATCGTGATTGACAGGCAGAGGATCGTTAGAAAGTATCTACTACCACCCAAAAGTGCCAAAATGTGGAACCTTGTGTGATGATGGCTGGAGAGCAAGAGGAAAATAAGCCGATCAGCAGTGCGTAAATATTTAATTAATCAAGAACTATTATGTTTAATAAATTGAAGATTTTGTCGTTTGTTATTGTTTGCTTAGAGATAGTATGACCATGTAGGATCGATTTTTAGTGGGAGGATGGCGAACTTATCGTTGTTTGATACGAGCTACACTCGTTATGTAAAACCGGAGGTGACCAAAAGTAGACCTTTGATAGCAAATTCATTGCAAAGGCTCAAAGGAGTTCATTTAGATGTACTATCATGATAAATGGAGAAGCACTATTGGGGAATCTTCTGGAGACATAGGTGAACCATTATGACATGATTCTTGCAAATAATTGGTTAAAGAAGCATCGTGCATTCTTGGATTATCGCCTGGCTCGTGTTCATTTTGCAAGGCGGAAGGAAGTGGTATTTCATGGCGTAAAAAGTGAGGAAGGTTTTCCATCATATCCATGATGCAAGCGAAGACCTGATAGAGGAATGATCGTTCCTCGTCACCATTTCTATTGAAGGAAGAACATGGAATTGGGAGTTGAGGACATTCGAATTGTGGCAGAGTATGCAGGCGTATTTGAGTCTTTAAAGGACCACCACCAAGTAGAAGAGATGCTTTCACGATAGAATTAGAGCGAAACATCACTTGTTAATGAACCCTAACGCTTAGGCGCCTCTGAAAATAGCAGAACCGAAGATTCAGTTAGAGGATCTTATAGATAAAGGTTTATTAAATTTGAGTAGTTCACCATGTGGAGCACCAGTGCTTTTTGTGAAGAGAAAAGATGAGAGCCTCCGGATTGTGTATTGATTATAGGGGTTGAATAAAGTAACCGTCAGAATGAGTATCCATTGCCACGAATTGATGAGTTATTGGACCAGTTGCAAGGCTTCATGGTTTTCAAAGATTGACTTAACAATAGGGTATCATCATAACTTCGATAGCGAAGAAAATGTAAGGAAAACAGCATTGAACAAGGTATGGACATTACGAGTTAAGTAGTAATGCCATTTGGATTGACTAATACTGCTGCATTTAAAGCTGATGAATAATGTTTTTCGAGTACTTGGATAAGTGTGTGATAGTATTCATCGATGACATTTTGATTTACTCAATGAGTTGGAGGAACACGAGAAACATCTATGGGTGGTATTGGATAAATGCAGGAACAACAGTTGTATGCAAAGATGAGTAAGTGCAGATTCTGGCGAGAGATTGGGTTTGAAGCGGGGTATCGATAGATCTAGAAAAGATAGACTCGATAAATGGATGGCGAGACAAAAAGCGTTCTTGAGGTCCATAGTTTTCTTGGATTAGTGGATTATTATCAGAAGTTTGTAGAAGGGTTTGCTAGTATAGCTAAACCGATGTGCGACTCACATGGAAAAATGATAATTTCAGTGGACGGAAGAATGTGAAGTTGGTTTCCCAAACTCGGAAAAAGACATTTGATCAAAATCCCCAATGTTGGTACTGCCAAGACAGAAGTACCATATGTTGTGTATCTGAGCGCATCGGGGATTTGGACTAAGATGCGTGTTAATGCAAGACGAAAAGGTCATTGCCTATGTCTCGAGAAAGTTAAGAACCCACAAGATTAACTATCTACATGATCTGGAGGTAGCAGCGGTTGTGTTTGCTTTAAAGATCTGGCTGGCCTACCAATATAGGGATAAGGTTCAGGTGTATACACATTATAAGAGTTTGAAGTACATATTAAATCAGTCGGATCTCACCTTGAAGCGGAGATGGGTGGAATTGTTAAGATTATAGCTTGAAGATCGCTACCACCCGAGGAGGCTAATTTGGTGGCGGCAGTAGGCGTAGGAATGATGTCTCGAGAGAAAAAAGATGTGCGGGAGCTAGAGGACATCTTGTGTACCTGCTTGAGTATTGGGCCCCCTCGGCTGGTGAGGATGTTGTTGGCGTAGAAGCGGTGAATAAGGCGGACTTGTTATGGAGAATCCACAGAGCACAAGCTCAGAGTTCCCGATTTTTAGTTCACCCTGGACCCACTAAGATGTACCATGACTTATCAGTATTACATTTGGGGTAAGATGAAGCGGGATGTAGCTGATTGGGTATCGAAGTGTCGACATATCGGCGGTGAAAGCAGAACACCGCGTTGAGTTGTCTACTTCGAATTTTCCGGACCGAGTGGAAATGGGATATGATTACAATGGATTTTGTCGCGGACTACCAATGATAGTGGGTGGTAAAACTGTTTGGGTGATGGTGGATAGACTTACAAAAATTACGTGTTCTTAACCATTAAGAAAGCAGACAGTGCATATGTCTTACAACAGTATTTGAGTGAGATTGTTACCAAGCATGGGGGTCTTGGTAAGTATTTTGTCGAGATCGGGATGCAAAGTTCAAGTCTTTTCAGGCGGCTTTTGATATACTCAATTTACCACTAAAGCGACTCTCTCAAATTAAAGATCATCTGTATGGTACTTAGGGATCAAATTTCACATAGAATTACGTTCGCACAATAGATTTTCAGTTTATGAATTAAGCTAAACAAGAAGATTGTAATTAAAAAAAACATCGAGACAATTAAAATAGAAGTAGATTCAGATGGAAAAAGAGCTAGGGTTAAGGAAATTCTCGGGTAATTCAGAATTGCAAGTTGAATAAATTATAAGGATTGTTATTAAGATCTCTTCCGAACTCAAACACAATGGTAAAATCAATCAACTTTAAACAGATTTTATCTATGTCTAAAGTCTAAATTCAAATTTTTTTGCTAAATTCCTCAGATTAGGACAAGCATTAATGATCAAGTTCGATTGTTCACAAAATATCTAAACCAAATTCCTTTGTGAATAGATTTTGCTCATCTAAGATAGTTTAGGCAATCAATTATACTTTAGTGTCAACTAATCAACCTAAGATCAGATTCTGGAGTGTGAAGCTAGAATAAGCAATAAACGATCGAGATGAAGAACTTCTGTTGATTCAATCTAAATAATGATCAACCTAGCAATTCATCTTCTACCACTGAAAACCTAAACCTAACAAGCAAACTACTCAGACATGATCAATGAAACAAAAATCATAGTTTGAATAGATTGCGTAAAATAAATCAAGAGAAGAATTTAGAGTTTAGAAATCTTCTCCAAAATCTTTGAAAAAGGTGGCTGCGGTCTAGCATAAAAGCGTAGTGAAAACATGGCCTAAATAACTAGCCAAAACCCTAAAAATATAGTTAAACACGAGCCTATGTGGTCCCGGAAGATTCCAGAGATTTTTGGGTGAAAAAAATATTCTATAAATCTTTTTGATTTCTGGCGTACTGTGGTCGACACCACACTTGATGTCTGTAAACACCACCATTCTTCTGCGATCCTCCTCTTCGAATCTGCTTTGATCTCTTTGACTCAAAAGCCTCCAAAAGCTCCATAATGGTCTAAATCGTACAAGAACCTGCAAAGACTCGAAAAACACCGAAAAGACTTCGATAAAGAGTACATATATCACGGTAAAACCGGTAAAAACCATGATATATCAATTCTCTCGGGGCTTAGCTTTTGCTTGCCCCTGAAACATAGAACTATCTCGGACAAAGAAGTTTTAAAACAAAAAGCTCGTTTAGTCATAAGAGCATTACACTGCATTCACCATAGTAAGCCACTAGAAATTCTTACGAAAGGATCCAGGACCACCATATACTTCACGTAGACATTAAGGTTTTCGATTCAACCCACGATTCCATAACATAATCCATAATCCTTTCATTGCTGGGTCTCCTCTCAAATCTCAATGTTAAGGACCTTCTAGAATCGTTCGTACAATACCGTGAAGCAGCAACCATACAAAACTTTTTGGTACTCTTTCTCTCCCCCAGACTTATTATTTTTCGTTTAAAATCTCTCTTTTTTTGACAAAGGTGTAAGCAAATAATGGCATCACGGAAATTTTTCTAATTTGCTTCAACCTAGATGTGATCGTCTCTTTGAAGTAAAATAATGGGGTTATTTGAAATTTTCCTACCCTTTACTCGAAAAAGTCATTCATCTTTTTTTTTTTGAATAAAGGAGAGAGTACCATTACTTTTATACAGGTTGTTACTGTTGTCGAGTATGAATGAGTCAAGCCCTATGAACATCGATCACATCAATGAGGTAAAAGGAAAAATCAGAAATTAGCTTAGGCTTTGGTGGATTTCTACTAGAAATGTGAACATCAATCACATCAACAGCCTTTGTTTTTTCATTAGTCTCGGGATGTCGGTCAAGTTTGAATCAAATGGTTACTTAAGTTCTATGCAAAATGTGGTGGTTTCCTCAAAAATCATAGTTTAATACAAAAGTTTGACTAAATAAAAATAGACTCAACTGACTCTAAGAATAAAAGAGAATGTCATAACCACCTTCCCCAATTAAACAACACTTGTCCCCAATGTTGTCGAGCCGAAGTTAGCAAAAATAAAATAGATAAGAAAAGAAAAAAATCGAAAAAAAAAAAACTTACCAGTGGGTTGCCTCCCACTAAGCACTTATTTTCAAAGTCATTAGCTTGACTTGGCAAGAGCTCATGCATCTAGTGGATCGAATAATGGCAATGGATGCCTCTGCGACAGTCGTTTCAGCCATGGTGGTGTATATGTGTTGGCCATGATGAGGTCGATCATGGAATACAAGAATAACCAGGATGGCTTGTCTAGGTGGGACACTTCTTTTCCCTATAAAATCATCAATAGAAGAAAAGCGCTCTCACGATAATCTAAGTGGCTTAGTTAGCGTAAAAGCAGTCTTTGTATTTTGAAAAGTCTTATTGATGATGTCGGAGGGTTTGAGTCGAGAAAGTCGTGCCTTTGCTTTCCGAAATCATCACGAAAACCAGCTGTTTTAGAAAATCTTGGCCAACACGCAGATGGTGTCGACCGACACCAAGATTGGTGTCGATCGACACTAAGAGTGGTGTCGATCGAACCTGCCTCTGACAATTTAGCTGATCAATGGTGGCTGTCTTTCTCAGCTTGTCAATGTCAAAGTTCATGACTAGATCACCCCAAATTCAAGTCTATCCTTCCTCCTTTAAATCAATCATGGCACCAGTTGTAGCCAAGAAAGGTCTTCCCAGAATTAGAGGATCCTAGGTTCTTCCTCATATTTCAACACCTTAAAGTCTGTGGGAATCAAGCAATCACCCGATTCTTCTTTGGAATATCTTCTAAAACACCTTATGGAATCCTTTTGGATCGATCAGCTAAGATAAGATAGGTCTTTATAAAAGCGAAATCAGTCATCCCAAGTCTAACAACAACGAATGAGGTATCAAGCTGATACTTGAGCCAAGATCACAATGAGAATGAGAAAATCTTCTGCGGAGATAGAGCGATCGAGTACAAACTTCCCGGATCAGATAGCTTCTCAATAATCGTACTCTTGATCATGGCCTTTAACAACAAGAAAACATAGCCCTTGCGATGAAATTTATATCGAAATATTTTAAGTAAGTAACTTAGCAACGGAATAACGACGAGTTCACAACAATTTAATATTCATCTAACTTTGTTAGTAAAATTACGTCTATACCATTAAATAAGTAAAATATATGTAAATAAAGCGACTCATTAGCGGGCATTTCTGACGAATATAGTTAACTTTACAACGTATTTATAGTGAATTCATTTAACGAGGAATTTGCAAGGTATATTAAATAGATAAGTAAAAAGTGTATAAAATACGGTATTAAATCGTAAAAGCGTTAAAAACTTTACAGCGTATTTACTGAATTCATTTAACGAAGAATTTGCAAGGTATATTTAATAGATAAGTAAAACTTGTACTAAAATGCCAACTAATAATGTTACGATAGAAATTTACCTTGGAAATCAGTCGTAAAAGTCGATGGTACCTCCTCGTTAACATGATTTGTTGTAAAATTGTTATAATGTTTATACCTACCAAACACGAAAAATTCCTATAAATAACACACCTTTGATAACATTGCATTTTGGCATGTTTTTACTATTGTTTTATTACAACTTAGCATAGGTTTTAGGCATTACTCTTATCACTTATCACATTTATTTGACATTTAGGATATTTAGTCTCTTTGCATTACTTTGCATGCATTTTTCATACATGTGCTACTTTCAGGTACTTGGTGCTGCAAGGAGTCATCACTCGTGTAACCTCTCAGGCTATGGTGACATGAGGATTTCTAGAAGTCATAACTTTCGAGTGACATGGAGCCATAGAGTTGAAAACTGCAAGGAAGCTCGAGTTACTCGAGTAGGTTACTCGGATGAAGACTTGAGGAGGCTACTCGACCATACCAGTCATTGCTGGGTTGAATGGTGAGCACCGCTTCGAAGATTCCATAATTATGGCGAATTCTCATTATCCCTAATTTATTATGTATAAATACAAGGTTAATGATAACTTCGGTACCGCGATCTGATAATTTTTATTAGTGCCGTTTAGCATAATTAGTTTATCTCTTTTAGTTTTCTCTCTCTAGTTTATCTTTAGATTTCGATCTGGAATTTTGCAACTCTTAGTAATTTTAATAAGATCGAGTCTTGATCTACTGTTCCTTTTTAAAATTTGTTTCTCATCAAATCGTCTCTCATCTATGATAAGTCTTAGCTTTTCTGGGCTTTTGGCCGATGATGATCTCGATGAGTGAGTAGTCGATTTAGGGGTTTCGGGGATGGACTAAGTAGTTTACTCGATCGCCATGGGTTTTTGCTGATTTATGCTGATTCGGTTTAAAAATCCCTTTTGGGTTCTCGTTTTTAATGTTCATACCTCTCTGATCAAGAGGATCATGATTTTAGATGAATTAAGTGAGCAGCAAAAGTGCCTTGAACAATCGGATCTAGTTTTCGAGGATTAAGACACAATAGCGTGAGTTAGTGCATCGGATGTTGATTTACGTCACGACCCAACTACTCACTTGTTATTAGTCTTTCTTGGCTTTGTGGATCGATCCTTCGTAACTTGTTGAGACCGCTTCACCACGGACATTGGAGTTAGATTGGAAGTGAGATCCGTCTCGAGGATTCACCTGAGTTTAGTAAATTAGCACCCATGATCCTATAAGTACATCCCCAAAAATCCCTTTTGTCTTTTATTTGAACTAGTTGTCATTTTAGGTCTTTTGTTTACCTCTTTCATTTAGTAGTTTAGCCGCTCAGTTAAGTCCTCGAGTTCACCACTCGAGTGACCTACTAGTCCCTTAGGATTTTGTAACTAGTCTTGGTTTTTTGCATTTTTAGTTCTTGATTTGTTAGAGTGTGACGGGCTCTGCATCTCTAGTTTAAATTTCTGTATTTTAGGTTGTTAGTAAGAAAAAACCCTAAAATATATTGCTTGACTTGCTAAACTTAATCCACATGTTAAGTGCTTTCTGAGACATGCTCTAGATTAGGTTAGACATTTCACCCTTTATACTATCAATCGATTGAAACGACTAAAATCACTAGTTTCAATTTGGTCGTTACTGGTTTAGAGTTATTATGCGCACATTTATCATTTTTAAGCTTACTAGATCCAAGTTTCTTTTGCATAAATGATCTGAGATTTTCATCTAGCAAAGCTTGTTCTTGCTACTAGATTTCTCGGGATCGATATTTTATTTCCATTAGCCTTTTGTTTAAGTCTTCTTGATTTGTGTTGAAGTTCTGTTTTTGTTGCATCGGTTACCATTCTACTTCGATTAATCTGCTTGAGTGCTTCTTTCAAGTCGTCCTTTCCGCATCTGAACACGCTCTCGAGAATAGCTTAGGTCCCGATCCACAAAGGACACAAAGTTGAAATGGCAGAGCAACCTGCACCTCGAGTCATTGGAGCTTGTGATGCACCAAGCACACACTCCGACGAGCGAGGATTGTGGCACCTCTGTTGCCAACAACAATTTAGAGATCAAATCCGGTCTCATCGGCATGGTCGAGCCACAATTTCACGGTCTCCCCATGGAGAACACATTGGAACATCTTGACCAATTAAGCCGTTTGTGTGAGCTCATGAAGATCAGCGGTATATCTCGAAGATGGGTTCAAGCTTGTCTATTCCCTTCTCTCTAGGCGACAAGGCCTCTCGATGAGAGCGAGCTTTGCCCCGAAATTCCTATCACTACTTGGGATGATTGCAAGAAGGTATTTCTCCTGAAGTTCTTTTCCAACTCTAGAATGGCTGAAGAATGACATCTCGAGTTTCCTCGGAGGAACAATGAAAGCTTCTTAGAAGCTAGGAGGAGTTCAAGATGTATACCACTCGATGCCTCTCACCAGTTCAGCGAAGAATCACTACTTTGCACAATGAATCAAAGGCGCAAGGTCCAAAGATCAGGTTGCATCCGGACACTTTGCCAGACAATGGCAACTTCCTGAACCAAGATGTCCTTACGGATGGGATTTAGTTGAGAATCTTGCCGGTTCGATGGAAACTACAATGAAGACTTGACCAGAGCGATCGGGAATCTTCTACCTCTGCTACTTCCAACACCAAGGAGATTCAAGCACTGAATGACAAGCTCGATAAGCTTCTCCTCGCTCAGGCCAAACAAGTTCACTTTGTGGGAGAGTCATCCTCACCTCGGGGATCGACCATTGAAGGCGATCAGGTTGAAGATATACTCTACTTCGTTGAATCAAGCTGGTTTTAACAGAAGCCCGGTAACTCTGACAACCCCGACCTATCTTACCGTAACACCAATGTTGCAAACCCTCAAGACCAGGTGTATCATACTCGGCAACCTGCTCCGAACAAGACTTTTGTTCAAAATCCTCCAACAAATGCCTGGATTTACCCCAAGACCTGCTCCATGATCTGATAGTGAGCTTAAGGCATTACTTCTCTAACTTCTTCATGGTCAAAGCGCTATAACTCCAAGATACTACCAAGCGGTTTCTTGAGCTTCAAACTCACATTGATTGATTTATGATGATTTGAACCCTGAACTCGAAATCTTGAACAGCAAATTGAAACATGTTGAGTCCAACTCTCCCTCGGCTTCTACTAAGTCTGGTCAACTTCACAGGAAAGCGTCTGCAAAACCCCAAAGACTCTGTAGTCTCTACAGCCCAGTTATCCATCTCATTCCTTTCAGAAGAGATTCTCACACATCACCTAGGGCGGTGATCTTGAGGTTATGGAGTATCTGTCAAGTTCTTCTTTATATCGTTTGAGAACACCGCTCGAGCAACCCTCCAGTGAGTGATGAGTCGACTTCGTCTCCATGAGCGAAGCATATTCTAGACCTGCGCCATGATCATGAGTCCTTTCCCACAAAGATTCACGAAGATATTGAGAAGGAATATGAGATCATGTTGGAAGAAAGAACTTGAAGCTAGAAGAGTCAATGACCTTTGATGAAGCTGTTGAAAGCGGGACCTTTTGGGTATGGTTTGAGAGAAAGAACCTTGAAGAATTCAAGATAGGAAGCAACAACTGCTAAGTCTCGAGAATGCTACGTAATTGCTCAGAAGGAGGTTTTGGTACAAGAAGTTAGAAGATCGGGATCTTTCACTTTACCATGCTCAATCAACAACCGGGCATTTGGTAAGTCTCTCTGCGACTTGGGTGCTACAGCATCATGGCTCTCATGCGTGGTATAAAGGCTTGGTTATCACAAGTTCTTGCCAAACATGTTATCACTAGTCTTAGCTAAAAACGTTGAGATTTCCGTGGACTACTTGAAAATGTTCCGGTGAGGATAGGAAAACATGAAATACCTACGGTTTCATCATCATGAAAGATGGACGAAGAACCGAAGATCCTTTGATTCTAGGGAGACCTTTTCTAGCATCCTCATGACCGTCGCCGATACCAAGACTGGAGATATACTTCTTGAGCTACCAACAGTTTAGAGGTGAGATTCAATACTTCATCCAGATTGGAAGCTCAACCTTTGAAGGTCAGGTATAGCGTAATGTATTAAACTCACAGGTTATAACGTCAATCAGGAGTCATTACTGAAGGAGTAGTGCAACCGCTGTCACATTCTTGAAGATGGGACACCAAGTGAGGAATCGCATATATCACTTTCGACCACCGGACTTGAGTAACCACTCGGTGACCGCCTAAACCACTTTCGGTGACCGCCTGAACCACTCGGTAACCGCCTGAACCACTCGACTTCATCCACTCGAGTAAGTCTCTCGGATGCTTCTCCGACACTCCTATTCAAGTAGCTGTGCCATCCTCCACGACTCAACATGGTGCGGATCGGTACAATCCTCGCCCTATAGAGTTTGTCTATGATGATGATCATTAAAACTGATCATAATCTAGCGGAGGTTTGTATGGATGCATGGGCGAATTATTCAAAGTATTTGCGAAGACAACTTATGCTGCTGAATCAAAAGCTGGTTTATAGTCTTGGGTTGCCTTCTAAGAAGATAGATGTTTGCATTGATAATTGCATGATATATTGAAAGATGATGCTCGATTACGGGAATGTCGATTACGTAAAGCCAAGATTTAAACCTCAAAGTAGGAAGGAATAAGGTCTGTACCAGCGGATATGGTACCTACCAATAACAAAAGGTTGAAAAAGATTATATCAGTCTGAAAGGACAGCTGCATCGATAAGATGGCATGGAGAACACTCATAAGCGAAAGGAGATCACATCCATCGGGATGCAAAAGCGTGGAAACATTTCAAATGGTATATCTAATTTTACTAGAAAGCGTCGAAATGTCTATCTTGGATTATGCACTGATGGTTTCACTCCATTTAGGATATTTGGTAGAAATTATTCTTTGTGGCGGTGTCATCACGCCTTACAACCTTCCTTAAGGATGTGCATGGAAAATGAATTTTTATTCCTTAGTATCCTAGTTCCTGGTCCTAAACATCTAAAGTGCTCACTAGATGTATTTCTCCAACCTCTAATACGCAATTAAAGGAATTATGCCATTGTGGAGTTAGAACTTATGATTGTTAGGTAAAAGAAAATTTACTATGAAAGTTGTGCTTATGTGGGCGATAAGTGACTTTCACCTTATAGGATGTTGTCAGGTTGGACAACACATGGAAGATTATCTTGTCTGTATGGTCTTGGCGGTGATGCATTTTAGCTGAAGTATGGAAGGAAAACTAGTTGGTTTGATTGTCATCATCGGTTCCTCCCAATGCACCATCCTTATAGAAAGAACAAGAAGTTGTTTTGGAAAAATGTTATTATCGTGCTCTTCCACGGTGTATTTAACGGGAGAACAAATTGAAGCGAAAATTGATCACTATGGTGCTCAAGAACTGTAAGGCATGGGGTAATTGGCATACTCCACGTAATATACGGGCGGATCTGGAGAACATCACCACTAGCACAAAAAAAGCATATTTTGGGATCTTCCATATTGGAAGGATCATTTCCTCTGACACAATCTTGATGTCATGCATATTGAAAAAACTTTTTCAATAATATCATGTACATAATATTAAGCGTGGCAAAAGAAGACAAAAGATAGCAAAAACTCGAGGATGGACTTACCTGCTATTTATTCGGGGTGAGTTACAGATTACTGATGAGGGGTGGTGCCATTTCCAATATTTAGGTTAAAGGAAATGCAAAACAGCGTTTGTAACATCCATGAACCAATAATAGGGGTGTATTCGTTGAATTAAAAAGTTAAGGGTTGATTTGATTAAATTCGGAAGTTGCGATCGTGTTTAATTGATAATTTTGGAAGTTTGGGGCCAATTGGTGATTTCGGAAAGTTATGGGTTTAACTGATCGAATTGGAAAGTTGTGTGGGTCAATTTGAAAATTGAGTAAAAAGCGGGACTAATCGTTGTAATATGGAAGAGTAATACATATATATGTATTCACGCGTGTATCTCGTCTTGGTGAAACCTAGCCGCCATTAATCGTTGAGAGAGAAAGCCGATCGCGAATCGAGAGAGAGAGGAAGAAGGAGATCGATTCTGGCGGTGGTGGCGGCATGTTCTTCCCGCCAAGCATCTCACGGTAAGTCTTCTTCTCTTCTTGGAGGGATGAGGGTAGATTGGGGCTTGTAAGGTTGTTAGGGGGGCTTGTGTGGGGTTTGCGTTATCATTGTTCGTTGGTGCTGCTTTCGAGTTCGATGGATGTTTCGGTGATGTGCTGTGACGGTTGGTTTGTGGTCCGATGGTGTGGCGTCGCTGAGAATTGTCGAGCGTGGCGTTGGCTGCATGTATGCCAATGGTGATGTCGTCGGCTTGGTCAGTGGAGATCATCCACGTCGTGGTGTTGGTCGGCTGGAGGTACAGAAACGCCGTGTGAGGGAGATGATCCTTCTTCCGTGGTTTGGTTGTATTAGATGTCGGTTTGTGGAGTTGCGAATGTCACGGGTTGGAGGCGGTGGTGAACTTCGGGTGGTGGTGGTATTTGGGATGATGATCGGTTGGTTTTGTGGGGAGATCTTGAGGCTGTGATGATGATGGCGTCCACGGTGGCGTTCTTGGTGCTGGAGTTATCATAGCGGTGACGGTTGGTCGGTGGGATCATGAAGCGGGGCGATGGTGGCTCGGTGGTGGAAGTAGCTGCTTGGCAGTGTTGATCGGCCAGGGAGTTGCAGAAGGAGGGAGATGAGTCGTGACATGCTGCAGGAAGAAGAAGATCGTTTCTTTGAATGTTAATTATTTTAATTTATTTAATAATTAAATATTATTTTTAATAATATTTTATTATATTAGGTTGCGGGTTTAGGAATTGAGGGTGTAGACAGCGCAGAAAAAGTTTCCGGAAGTCGCACAAAAATTGTGTCGAAAAGTGCTAGTACTGGCTAAGGTGAGTGCAGTACCGTGGTCGGACTGGACTTACGGAGGTTTCCCGGTTTAATTTATGCGTAGGATTTATTTCCGTGATTTTTGGTGTTTGATGTGGTGTTAAAAATTAATTGTGAGTTGATTAAATCCCGGAAATTGCTGAATTTAATTGCCGTAATTAAATTGTGGTTTTGTTGAATTTAATTAATTATTTTTGGTGTAAAAAAAATTTAATTGTTGAATCGTTGAATTTATTTAAATTGCTTCTTTGTTGATTTTAATTAATTATTTTAGTGTGAAAATAATTTAATTAAATGCTGTTTTCTTGCTTGTCAAATCCGAGCATATTATTATGCTTTGAGAAGTTTTCTGTAGTCGCATGCATTATTATTGACCTAGTAGACGGACTGATCGCCTCCTCAATATTTATTAAATACTGATTGCGGAATAAGATGACATCTGGGAGGTTGCTATTTATTTATTTACTACTGTTTGTTTTGTTATTATTGAATTGTAAATGGCTGTTAGGTCGTTAGTTATTCCGTTCACGATTTTATTTGATTATAATAAATCGTTGAATGCTATTTTTAGTTGAGTTAATTAATTGATTTTCGCCGCTGCAGGTTTTTAGTATTTATGGGAATATTAAAAAAAAAAAAAAAAATGGGTCGGGGCGTTTCAATTTGGTATCAGAGCGGAGTTGTTTCTAGGATCTGTTAGATATCTTCTTTGTCTTTGAAATGGTTGTATTTTTTGAATAAGTGTCATTCGATTGTTGTTAGTCATAGCTTTATTATCTCTTGTTGTGGGGTTTAGGGTATGTCATCTTTTCCGGCCGATAAGAGGTTCCACGGTAAGACTTCGTTTTGTTGTTATGTTATTTTCTTGGTGTAAATTAGTATAAAGTTGCGTGTTAGGTGTTGACCACAGGATGACTGTAGTTAGACTTCCGGGGTGGGTTTGCTAGTGGAGCAAGCAGAGTTGTGAGGGGTCTCAGGGGTTGTGGCGGCAAAGTTGGCCGAGGTGGCAGAGCAGGCAAGGGCGACGGAGCCGCTGAGGTTGTGGTGCAGAGCGTTGCAGTGAGCATGCAGGGGTTGAGTTCCAGAGGACGATGGTCAACCAGAGCACGTGGTCGGACATGATGTTATGCCGGCGCAGGGTGAGGCTTAGGCAGGTAGACCAGATCCTGAATGAAACTGTGTTGGGGATCGTTGGCCCAATTTTTAGAAGTGGATACCAGTTGTGGTACCATTTCTAGCTCTAGTGGCGCCATAGGGGAATGATGTGATGCCGGGTGTTGTTGCTCCGAGAGTTGGAGGTGGTTCTTGAGGCCGAGCGATTGGTTCCGTCGTACACGAGGGTGATGGAGCATATCTGAGAGGTTAGGGCACCAAGTTTTTCGGTGGTGGTGCTCGACCGATTGAGTCTGTGAGTGGAGGTTCGGGTGGAAGGAACTTCCGATCGATCGAGTGCTTGGAGGAGTATAGAATTGACTTGGCGGTGCATTATCTGGAGGAAGATGCACATGAGTGGTGGCAGGGTGTTGCTGCGAGGAGAGTGGGGGTAGTGTTGTCTTGCGACGAGTTCCAGAGGGAGTTCGATCTCAAGTATTTTCCACAGGAGTCTCGGGACAGGGTGCAAGGGGAGTTTCGGTACTTGTGGTAAGGGTGTTGTAGATCCTTGCTAGTGGATATAGGTTTTGGAGTGTGATAGATCATTGCTGATTGATCTTTTTGTAGGTCATGTTGTTGACCTTGCTGTAGGTAGTTTGTTGTTGTGTCTAAGTGATTAAAAGAGTTCTGATCGATGCTGTGATCAAGGATCGAGCTGTTTTGGGGATTGTTGCATCCTGTAATGCTGTGATGTTGGGTTGTTTATACTTAGTTATTTGTATGGATCGTCTTTGCGTTGATCCTAGCACTTGGTTCGCTGATTAGGACTTGTCCTAATGCTGTTTGATGGGGTTCCGTGCTTTGGAATCTCATCGTTTGGAGTGGTTCTTGGTCGGACTTTACGTGTGAATCTTGATGTTGTCTCGGTAAGCCCTAGAGATCTTAGGATCTTCTTTGGACTTGATGATCGGGTCCTGTTGGACTTTGAGATGCTTGTCATTTTCTGCTGTTGAGCTGTTCGGGGATCCCGTAGGCGTAGTTCTTCTTGATCGGGTCCTGCTGGACTCCGAGATGCTTGTTATTCTTCTGCTTGTTGAGCTGTTCGAGGATCCGGTGGGCGTAGCTTATTCAAACCAAGTGGGGGTCTTATGGTGTCGGATTAAGTGGAGTATTTGAACTCAGTATAGATAATGAGGTGTTGTGGAAAGCCGAAAAATAATGTTGTGTTGTGCTGATATTTGAAAGGTTATCTTGTGTTCTTGTTGATGGCAGAAAGGCTATCTTTGTGTTGTCTTGATAGCGAAAGGCTATGCTGTGTTGTGATGATAGCCAAAAGGCTATGCTGTGTTGTCTTGATAGCGAAGCTATGTTGTGTTGTCTTTGATAGCGAAGGCTATGCTATGTTATTCTGAAGCCGACGGGCTATGTTATGATGTGTTGATAGCGATCGAAAGGTTATCTTTGTGTTGGGTTGATAGTTGAAAGGCTATGTCGTGAGGGTGTTGATGGCGCAATGCTATGCGGTGTTGGAAATAGCCAAAAGGTTAAGTTGTGTTAAGTAGATGGCAGAAGCTATGTTGTGTTATGTTGTTAGCTATGAGGGTTATCTTGTTAACGGTAGATTCTGATTAAGCCGTGTTGTGGGTTGTAGTCTATGCTTTGAGCCGTGAAGTTGACATATATTTTCTTTGAGCCATGTTGTGGCTATGGAGTTATCTTGGATCTGATTTGTTAATTATGGAGTGTGATAAGGCTTGTTGATGGGCGATGGTGAGATTGTGTTGAGCAGAGGGAATGATCGATCTAATCAAATCGACTTACCCAAAATGTTATTGGTCGTGGCTGATATTCTGGGTAAGGATATGTAGATTTGATATTCTAAAGATTGGAATATGGTGTGATGAGATTCTTTAGAGGATAATCGGTTAATGGTTGTGTAACCTTGCAAGGTTAGATGGTTGAGAAATTTGAGAGCCTAAATGGTTCTTGGTTCTTTGAAAGGAGAATATATTGTTCCTTGGAAGGTAGACTCTCTATCATTGAAAGGAATGGTGGTTATAAAAATAAGGGTAGAATTGTGAGCGAGTAACGTGGAGCCGAACAAGATAATGTCATTGGTGGTGATCTATTTGTTTTAGTGTGTTGGTGATGTTTGCCAAGAGAGAAAACCAATGTAAGGTTAATAGCTGGGTCCCTTTTACTAGGGGATTGGGTTGTTAGATTAGGGGCGAATCTATGTTAGTGGGGAGAATGTAACATCCATAAACCAATAATGGGGGTGTATTTGTTGAATTCAAAAGTTAAGGGTTGATTTGATTAAATCCAGAAGTTGCAGTCTGGTTTAATTGATAATTTTGGAAGTTTGGGGCCAATTGGTGATTTCGGAAAGTTATGGGTTTAACTGATCGAATTGGAAATTTGTGTGGGTTAAATTGATCGATTAAGGAGTTTTGGGGTCAATTTGAAAATTGAGTAAAAAGCTGGGGACTGATCGGTGTAATATGGAAAGAGTGATACATATATATGTATTAATTCGTATATCTCCGTCTTGGTGAAACCTAGCCGCCATTGTCGTTGAGAGAGAGCTTCGATCGTGAATCAGAGAGAGAGGAAGAAGGAGATCGATTCTGGTGGGGGTGGCGCGGCGTGTTCTTCCCAGCCAAGCATCTCACGGTAAGTCTTCTTCTCTTGCGGAGGGATGAGGGTAGATCGAGGCTTGTAAGGTTGTTAGGGGGCTTGTGTGGGGTTTGCGTTATCATTGTTCGGTGGTGCTGCTCGAGTTCGATGGAGGTTTTGGTGATGTGCCGTGACGGTTGGTTTGTGGTCTGATGGTGTGGCGTCGCGAAATCGTCGAGCGTGACGTTGGCGGTGCATATCGCCAATGGTGACATCGTCGGCTTGGTCAGTGGAGATCGTCACGCCGTGGTGTTGGTCCCGGCTGGAGGTACAGAGCCGCCGCGTGAGGGACATGATCCTTCTTCCGTGGTTTGGTTGTATTTGATGTCGGTTTGTGGAGTTGCGAATGTCACGGGTTGGAGGGCGGTGGTGAACTCGGGTGGTGGTGGTATTTGGGATGATGATCGGTTGGTTTTGACATGGAGATCTTGAGGCTGTGATGATGATGGCGTCACGGTGACGTTGCGGGTGCTGGAGTTGGTCGGTGGGATCATGAAGCCGGGGCGATGGTTGCTCCGGTGGAGTAGCTGCGCCGGCGGTGTTGATCGGCCATGGAGTTGCAGAAGGAGGGAGATGAGTCGTGACATGCTGCATGAAGAAGAAGATCGTTTCTTTGAATTTTAATTATTTTAATTTATTTAATAATTAAATATTATTTTTAATAATACTTTATTATATTAGGTTGCGGGTTTAGGAATTAAGGGTGTAGACAGCGCAGAAAAAGTTTCCGGAAGTCGCACAAAAATTGTGTCGAAAAGTGCTACTAGTGGCTAAGGTGAGTGCAGTACCGTGGTCGGACTGAACTTACGAAGGTTTCCCGGTTTAATTTATGCGTAGGATTTATTTCCGTGATTTTTGTTGTTTGATGTGGTGTTAAAAATTAATTGTGAGTTGATTAAATCCCGGAAGCTGCTGAATTTAATTGCAGTAATTAAATTGTGGTTTTGTTGAATTTAATTAATTATTTTGGGTGTAAAAATAATTTAATTGCTGAATCATTGAATTTATTTAAATTGCTGCTTTGTTGATTTTTAATTAATTATTTTAGTGTGAAAATAATTTAATTAAATGCTGTTTTGCTGCTTGTCAAATCCCGAGCATATTATTATGCTAGGAAGTTTTTTGTAGTCGCCTGTCTGTTATTGACCTAGCACACGGATTGATCGCCTCCTCAGTATTTATTAAATCTTGTGGCGTCTATTAATAGGCGAGTAAGGAAAAGACAAGGATTGTTAGTTGGGCTCGTGGGACTCGACTGCGGGATAAGATGACATACCGAGAGGTTGCAATTTATTTATTTACTCTTTATTTGTTTTGTTATTATTGAATTGTAAATAAACCGTTAGGTCGTTTGTTTTTTCGTTACGATTTTATTTGGTTATAATATATCGTTGAACGCTGTTTTTGGTTGAGTTAATTAATTGATTTTCAGAGCTGCGTTTTTTTAGTATTTATGGGAATATTAAAAAAAAAAAAAAAGTCAGCGTTTTCAATTTGGTATCGAGGCGGAGTTGTTTCTAGAATTCATTAGATATCTTCTTTGTCTTGAAATGGTTGTATTTTGTGAATCGAGTGTCATTCGATTGTTGTTAGTCATAGCTTTATGATCTCTTGTTGTGGGGTTTCGGGTATGTCTTCTTTTCGGTAGGTAGAGGTTCCACAGTAAGACTTCGTTTTGTTGTTATGCTTTATTTTCTTGGTGTAAATTAGTATAAAGTTGCGTGTTAGGTGGTTGACCCGCAGGGGCTGGTAGTTAGACTTCGAGGTGGGTTTGCTAGTGGAAGCAGGTGAGAGGATCTCGGGGATGTGGCGGCAAAGTTGGCCGAGGTGGCAGAAGCGGCGAGGCGGTGGAGCAGCTGAGGTTGTGGTCTGACGTTGCGGTGAGCATCACGAGGTTGAGTTCGAGGGCGACGGTCAGCGAGCACGTGGTCGGACATGATGTTATCTTTGGCGAGGTGAGGCTCGGCGAGGTAAACCAGATCCCGAATGAAGCTGTGTTGGCCAATTTTTTAGAAGTGGATACCAGTTACAGTACCGTTTCTAGCTCTAGTGGCACCACAGGGAATGATGTGATGCGGCGTTGTTGCTCGAGAGTTACAGGAGTGGTTCTTGAGGCCGAGCTAGTGGTTCCGTTATACGAGGGTGATGGAGCATATCAGAGGTTGGGGCACCAAGTTTTTCGATGGTGGTGCTTTCGACCGATTGAGTCTGAGTGAGTGGAGGTTCGGGTGGAGAGGAACTTCGGTCGATCAGTGCTGAGTATAGAATTGACTTGGCGGTGCATTATCTAGAGGAAGATACACATGAGTGGTGGCGGGCGTTACTCGGAGGCTGGGGTAGTGTTGTCTTGGGGACGAGTTCCAAAGGGAGTTCGATCTCAAGTATTTTCATGAGAGTCTCGGAGACAGGGTCTAAGGGAGTTTCGATTACTTGTAGTAAGGGTGTTGTAGATCCTTCTTTGGTGGATCTAGGTTTTGGAGTGTGGTAGATCATTGCTGATTGATCTTTTTGTAGGTCTTAATGTTGACCTTCTTTGTAGGTAGTTTGTTAGTGTGTGCGAGTGGGTAAAGAGTTACGATCGATGCAGCGATCAACGATCGGCGATGTTGTGGGGATTGTTGCATCCTGTATCTTTGTGATGTTGGGTTGTTTATACTTAGTTGGTTGTATGGATGCGTCTTTGCGTTGATCCTAGCACTTGGTTGGTTGATTAGGACTTGTCCTAATGCTGTTTGATGGGGTTCCGTGCTTTGGAATCTCATCATTTGGGTGGTGTTCTTGGTCGGCTTTCTGTGAATCTGATGTTGTCTCGGTAAACCACTAGAGATCTTAGGATCTTGCTTTGGAATTGCTGATCGGGTCCCGTTGGACTTTGAGATGCTTGTCATTTTCTTTGCTTAAGCTGTTAGGGGATCGGTAGGCGTAGTTCTTCTTTGATCGGGTCACGCTTGGACTCCGAGATGCTTGTTATTCTTCTTGTTGAGCTGTTCAGGGATCCGGTGGCGTAGCTTATTCAAACCAAGTGGGGGGTCTTATGGTGTCAGATTCATGGAGTATTTGTACTTCATTATAGACAATGAGGTGTTGTCTTGGAAAGCCAAAAAATAATGTAGTGTTGTCTTTGATAGTGAAAGCTATCTTTGTGTTCGCCCGATATCGAAGGCTATCTTTGTGTTGTCTTGATAGTTGAAAGGCTATGCTGTGTTGTGATGATAGCCAAAAGGCTATGCTGTGTTGTCTTGATAGCGAAAAGCTATGTTGTGTTGTCTGATGGCGAAGGCTATGCTTTCTGTTGTCTGGTAGCCGACAGGCTATCATATGATGTATTGATAGCCGATCGAAAGGTGATGATGTGTTGGGTTGATAGCTGAAAGGCTATATCGTGAGGTGTTGATGGCCGCAATGCTATGCGGTGTTGGAAATAGCCAGAAGGTTAAGTTGTGTTAAGTAGATGGCGGAAAGCTATGTTGTGTTATGTTGTTAGCTATGAGGGTTATCTTGTTAACCGTGGAGTTCTGATTAAGCCGTGTTGTGGGTTGTAGTCTATGCTTGAGCCGTGAAGTTGACATATATTTTCTTGAGCCGTGTTGTGGCTATGGAGTTATCTTGGATCTGATTTGTTAATTATGGAGTGTGATAAGTGTTGATCGGGCGATGGTAGAGATTGTGTTGAAGCGAGAGGAATGATCGATCCTAATCAGATCGACTTATCCAAAGCTGTTGTTGGTCTTGGCTGATATTCTGGGTAAGGATATGTACATTTGATATTCTAAAGATTGGAATATGGTGTGATGAGATTCTTTAGAGGATAATCATTTGTGGTTGTGTAACCTTGCGAGGTTAGGTGGTTGAGAAGTTTGAGAGCCTAAATGGTTCTTGGTTGCTGAAAGAGAATATATGGTTCCCTTGGAAGGTAGACTCTCCATCATACAAAGGAAAGGTTATTATAAAAATAATGGTAGAATTGTGGCGAGTAACTTGGAGGCGACCAAATTAATGTCATTGGTGAGCTGATCTATTTGTTTAGCTGTGTTGGCTGATGTTTGCCAGAGAAAAGAAACCAATGTAAGGTTAATAGCTGGGTCCCTTTTTACTAGGGGATTGGAGTTGTTAGATTCGGGGGCGAATCTATGTTAGTCGGGAGAATTGTAACATCCATGAACTAATAATGGGGGTGTATTCGTTGAATTCAAAAGTTAAGGGTTGATTTGATTAAATCCGAAGTTGCGATCGGGTTTAATTGATAATTTTCGGAAAGTTATGGGTTTAACTGATCGAATTGGAAAGTTGTGTGGGTTAAATTGCTCGATTAAGGAGTTTTGGGGTCAATTTGAAAATGAAGTAAAAGCTGGGGACTGAGCGGTATAATATGGAAAGACTGATACATCTATATGTATTCATGCGTATATCTCCGTCTTGGTGAAACCTAGCCGCCATTGTCGTTAGAGAGAGCTTGATCACGAATCGAGAGAGAGGAAGAAGGAGATCGATTCTGGCGGTGGTGGCGCGTCGTGTTCTTCCCCGCCAAGCATCTCACGGTAAGTCTTCTTCTCTTGCGGAGGGATGAGGGTAGATCAGGGCTTGTAAGGTTGTTAGGGTGCTTGTGTGGTGTTTGCGTTATCATTGTTCGGTGGTGCTGCTCGAGTTCGATGGAGGTTTGATGATGTCTGGTGACGGTTGGTTTGTGGTCCGTTGGTGTGGCGTCGCGAAATCGTCGGCGTGACGTTAGCGCTGCATGTACGCCAATGGTGACATCGTCGGCAGTCGGTCGAGATAATCACGTCGTGGTGTTGGTCCGGCAGGGAGGTACAGACGCCCGTGGGGAGATGATCCTTCTTTAGTGGTTTGGTTGTATTAGATGTCGGTTTGTGGAGTGGCGAATGTCACGGGTTGGAGGCGGTGGTGAACTTCGGGTGGTGGTGGTATTTGGGATGATGATCGGTTGGTTTTGGCGGGGGAGATCTTGAGGCTGTGATGATGATGGCGTCACGGTGGCGTTCTTAGTGCTGGAGTTGTCGTGGATAGCGGTTGGTTGGTGGGATCATGGGGGAGGCGATGGTGGCTCCGGTGGTGGAGTAGCTGCGCGGCGGTGTTGATCGGCCATGGAGTTGCAGAAGGGGAGATGAATCGTGACATGCTGCATGAAGAAGGCGATCGTTTCTTTGAATTTTAATTATTTTAATTTATTTAATAATTAAATATTATTTTTAATAATATATTATTATATTAGGTTCTTGGGTTTAGGAATTGAGGGTATGAGCATTTAGAAAAAAGTTTCGGAATCCATGAAAAATTGTGTCAAAAGTGCTACTAGTGGCTAAGGTGAGTCTGCATACCGTGGTCGGGACAGGACTTACGGAGGTTTCGGTTTAATTTATCGTAGGATTTATTTCCGTGATTTTTGATGTTTGATGTGGTGTTAAATATTAATTGTGAGTTGATTAAATCCAGAAATTACTGAATTTAATTGCCGTAGTTAAATTGTGGTTTTGTTGAATTTAATTAATTATTTTTGGTGTAAAATAATTTAATTGTTGAATCGTTGAATTTATTTAAATTCATTATTTAATTAATTATTTTAGTGTGAAAATAATTTAATTAAATGTTGTTTTGCTGCTTGTCAAATCCGAGCATAATATTATGCTTTGGGAAGTTTTCTGTAATCGCCATGTCATTTATTGACCTAGTAGGCGGGTTAATCACCTCCTCAATTATTTATTAAATCTTGACTGCGTCTATTAAATAATAAGCGCGAGTAAGGAAAAAGACAAGGATTGTTAGCTGGGCTCGTGGGACTGCGACTGCGGGATAAGATGACATCTTTGGGAGGGTTGCGATTTATTTATTCTGGTGTTTGTTTTGTTATTATTGAATTGTAAGTAAACCGTTAGGTAGTTAGTTATTGCCATTACGATTTTATTTGGTTATAATAAATCGTTGAATGCTGTTTTTGGTTGAGTTAACTAAATGATTTTTCGCGCTGCAGGTTTTTTAGTGTTTATGGGAATATTAAAAAAAAAAAAAATGGGTCAGGCGTTTCAGCGTTGTTCAAATGGGTGAGAAGATGTGAAGTTTCTGATGGTTATGTTTCTAATCTCTCTATATGTGTTGAAGAAGGAACAAAATTTTCAGGGATGAAGAGTCATGATTGTCATGTGTTTATGCAACGACTACTTCCATTTGCACTTAAAGAGATAATTGATGAAGATGTTATTGAAGCACTTGCAGGTATATACATGTATATATAAATATACGTGCTTATAATTATATATATTTCTAATAAACTTAAATAATATTACGTTTTACAGGTATTGGTGTATTTTTTCGGGATCTTAGTACACGTACGTTGATGGAACAAGATATTCAACAACTTGAAGCTAACATTCCCATCTTGTTGTGCAATTTGGAGAAGATTTTTCCCTAGCATTTTTTGATGTTATGGAGCATCTTCAATCCACCTTCCTCATGAGGCGACACTAGGTAGACCTTTTCGATATCGATGGATGTACCCGTTTGGCGTTTCATGAAACATTTAAAAGGAAAGCAAAGAACCTTGCAAGAGTAGAAGGGTCAATTAATGCAGGGAGTTTAACTCAAAACACATCTCACTTTTCGTCATACTATTTTTCACCGAAAGTAGAAGGCGTTCCAAAAATATTTTCGCAAATTAGATGCTTATCTGGACAATTAAAAGAAGATTGGTGGACATCTCCTGAAGATCGTCATTCGCTTTTAACATATATTCTCGTAAATTGTCGGGAAAGGTATATATATAACATATAAAATGTTTGAGATAGTAACTTCGAGTTTTGAGCACACACATTTATCTTATAATTTATTAATTGCAGCTTATTAGTGGATCAAATCACGAGAATCCATTGAGGGAATATCAGATGATGAAATCAACAAGCGGAAAGATCAACACTTTATTCCATGGTTGAAAACTCAAATGCGATCTTAAATTTGATTATTTAATCCGTCATTATAGACTAATTAATGATAATTATAATAAATTTTGACTTTGAATTTATCAGGTTGATTATGATGATCCATATTATCCACCATGGCTTCATGACTTGCTTCAAGGTCCAATCTCTAAGATAACCACTGCTCCAATGTATTTTACTTTCGAGGATATCGTTTCATTCTTACGACTACGGTAGACATCGTACATCCGTTAACTATGGAGTATGTGTGAAAGGAGATCGATTTTTATGGGATCATATAAGAGATAATTGAAGTTGAATTTGTTGGGTTAGTGAGGATGAAATGTGTACTCTTCAAATGTGATTGGTTCGATCCAACAATCGGCATAGGTGTTCGTTCCAATAAACTTGGAGTTGTGGATGTTACTTGGCTAGGCGGTACAACAAGTTTGAACCTTTCACCTTAGCATCTCAAGCAGACCAAGTTAGCTTCATTTCGTATCCCAGAGTTAGGACCATGAGAGTCACTTGGTTATCAGCTATTAGGGTGAAGCCTAGAGGTCGAATCGTAGGAGAAGAAGCATTGCAACAAGATTTATGTAGTGAGATTCCGACACCGAATCAAACTACAAATGAGATCTTACTTTTTGATCGCAACAATCAAGTATTTGAAGACATCCCATATGATGATGCAGAAGAAAACAACGGTAATGAAGAGTTTGATGAATGTGACAATCTAAGCACTAATTCGAGTGAGGCATCAGACGACCTAGTTGATGAGAATAATTAAATGTTTATGTGTTTTGTAATAGTTAAAATTTCCAATATAAAATATTATTCAATTTCAATTTATCATTTTTGTGGTTTAGGTTTGTGGTTGGTTCTAAATTTCAATTAACATTTCTAAATTTTCTAAATTATTAAAACATATGTTTGTGGTTTAGGTTTGTGGTTTAGTATTAGGGTATAGAGTATTTAACGATGGAGTTACAGCGGATTAAATTAAAAACGTTTTTTAGCGGTTAATCCATTACGAAATTAGGCGGTCTCGTGAATTAAATAAGTAACATTCTGACAATTAACGAGGCGGCCTCGTTAATTCGTCGTAATAAAACACTAACACGTTCGATTATTTCCTATAAATACCACATCCTCCCATTTTCAATATCAAAACAAGACACGTTTATAAATAAAATATTTTATTGAAAAACACTAATTAATTATGGATGATGAAAGATCTTTGGTTCCTGGTCCAGCAGGTGTGAGACAAGCTGAAGAACGGGCAAGGAGAAAACTTGAGCGATCAATGCTTCAAGAATGTTCTGGTATAAGCAAGTCTATGTTTAATTCTTATGAGAGACATATACGGATGGTTAATTGTGTTGTTGAGCCAGAAGATCCTTCTTTCATGGGTGTCCTTTGAAGACTACAATTGAATACCTAACACAACAAGGTAAATTGAAATGTATATATATATATATATATATATATTTAACTTATTTTATTTTGAATATAGGTGGACATACATGTGGGTAGACATTGGTAAAAGAGCTGCATAAGATTTGTGTACCACAATGGTGTCACGTACTTTTTGTGGTAACTATGATTCATAAAATGGTTCCTAATGGATTGGGGGATCCGATGGTTGTAATGATGGTAAACTGTATTATAAGTTTTAGTCTTTAGATTTTCTTAATTAATTAATTATATATTTAGTAATTGATAAATGTACCTTTTTGTTCTTGTAGGATCTGTTGATGCTTGTACAAGCGAGCATTCATAGGTCCGCTTTATCGATAACAAATATGGGCGCAAATAAAGGAGGGTTCAGTGTTGCTTCTAAAGGAGGTTGTAGTTGTTAAGTTTGAATTGGCGACAACATATCTTAACATTACTCTGAATAACATAACCAATGTAAGTTATAATTTTATTGTTAAAGGTTGTTTATTTATAAGTAGTATCATTACCGACAATAAGATATATAACACATAAACTTGTTAATTTGGCAGGTAATATCTATAGAAAGCGTTGCTACAACATTCATACAAGAAAGTGGTCCCAATGGTGTTAATCAAAATCCAAACAATTGGTTAAACCTTGAAGATGAGGTTGGGTCGGAAGATACTGAAGAAATTGAGTAGTACATTACATCATGATCAATGCAAGGAAACAAATATTTATGTTTATGTTTAATATGCTTCCAGTTTATTTGTAAAACGTTTTTAAGCTATCATGTACTATAGATGTTTATGTTAAACTATCGTATAGTATTAATAACTGTGTATGTTTAATATCCAATATATAACATATATTGTAAAATCCAATATAAAATTAAATGTTTCGATGTGTTTTGTATTAATTATCATTTCCAACATATAATATTTTTCAATTTCAGTTTATCAGTTTTAAAGTTTTTCTAGATTTTTTAAAGTTTAGGGTATAGAGTACTTAACGATGGATTTACAACGGATTCGTCGTAAACCCATCGTTAAATGATTAATTAATTACGAGAAATTACCGAGGCAGCCTGGTTGATTCGTCATAACATAACGAGGCCGTTACGACGAATTATTAATATAATCGTATTAAATAATATTACGACGTATTAACGAGACCGCCTCGTAAATTTATCGTAACGTTACGACGGATTAACGAGAAACACATAATCTATATATATGAGGATGCGGCCCCCTTAATCCGATGCTCATTCCTTCCAAACTCTCTATCTCTCTAGCTTGGCCTTCTCTCTCTACATCCGAATTTAGGTAAAAAACATTTTTATTGTTTAATTATTTAGTCTTAATTTTAGATTTGTTAGGTTGAATGGTTTAAGTTAGATAGTTAGAATTTAATTAGAATTGTTAATTTGATGCTTTGATAAGTTAATTAGAATGATTATATTTTAATTTAAATTGTTAACTATATTAATATAATTTATAATGGTTAGGTTTAATTATTTTGTTAAATTGATTATTTGATAGGTTAAAATAATTAGAATGATAGGTTAATATAATTTATTTCAAATGTATGTGTAGATATGGTTAGGAGTTCTGCATTAGCGGACGGCGGGCGGCCGTCCACATTACAGTGAGGCGTTTTTAGGTTCCGACACGACCACTACTAGAGCAGAACTATCTTCTTCTTCTGCGCATCTGTTGGCGTACCATCTACTTCAGCCCCCTTCTACAGAGGCGGTACTAGAGACTCAGCAGGGTCAGGACCCACCACCTCCTGTTGTACCAGATGCTGCATCACATCCAGATTTATTAGTTCCTCCTACAACTCCATATGCACGTTATACCGTCGAGGATCTTCTTGTCCAAACAGGACGAGAAGGATTGGACAAGTTGGATTCTAACCGGCCACCGAACACATTCTGGTATGTAAATTATAATTCTTTATTTATATAATTATTAAATTTTAGTCCATTAATTATAAATATCTAATTACTCATACATATTTAATTTTACATTTGTTTAGTTTGGTGTGGATAATAAGGTCGGACGCAGCGTTTCCGATATCATCAAGGGATACTTCACCGACCCTCATCCCAACTGGACCCTCGTACCTGATCACATCAGGAAAACATGGTTCAAATGTTTTGCGGTATGTTTATTAATAATTAATTAAATTTTTAATTTTTAATTAAATTATATATGTTTTTACTTAACTTTCCAATTAACTTTTTTAATTAATCTTTTTTGTAGCAAAAATGGAATTGAGAAATTTCCATAAGCAGAGAGTGAAGAAAGAGTTCAACATAAAAGGCGATGAAGCGACTTGCTAACACGGTCTCCGATCTGGAAGGAGAAATGGCAACTAGGAGCCTGAAACCCATGTACATCACCGATGATGTATGGGAGGGACTTATACGGTTTTGGAATGACCGGATTCTGTGATCAAATCCGGAAAGTCTTCAAAGTCCCGTCTTACCCTTGGTCCGGATGGACATTTAGCGACTCCCCATACATCCGGCCAAACACCTTTTGCGGGTGCCCGCATTAAGCTGGTAAATTTTTTTTTTTTAAATTAATTATTATAATTTTTATATTTAGTATTATTTTAATTAATATATTTTATTTTTATAATTTTATTTATAGGCTAATGGAGGACGGCTTCCTTCTCTTCCAACATTGTTCGAGCACACCCACAAGAAAAAGTATGGAGCTTTTGTGTATGTCAGATCCGAGAGGATCCACACCGAGCTCAGCACGAGGATCACTGAGCGCGAGACACAACTTTCTCAGCAAAGCGAGGATGGGACTCCCGTGGAGATAAGTACATTGGAAGCTGATCAGATCTTCGAATCGGTAAGATTAATTTTCAAATTTAAATTTTTAATAAATTTCTTTATATTTTGTTTATTGATAATGTTTTTTCCCAGATTGTTCCGAAGAAGAAAGGCCGCTCTTTAGGTATGGGTTCGGTTCATGACGTCCCAATTGCTTCTTCTTCGCATGTTCGTTCAAATGCAGATGATCCGGTCCAGCTCCGTTCGATTTAGCAGCTTCTAAGCGCCAAGATTAGTTCTTTGATGGTCGAACAAGATAGCTTTAGGACCCAAGTTCAGGGTCTTAATGCCTTGTTCAGAATTTTGGCGGCCACTAATCCCGACTTTTATCGAGAATTGGAGCGGCAACAAGAGCTTCGACAACAACAGGCACAACAACCACCCCAGCCGAGTGCACCTACCGAGCAGCCGCCAGTGGTGAATTCTCTGAGATGTGAGCAGCGATCCTTTTTTCTAATATAAATTTGGACATTTAGAATTTTATGTTTTGTATAAATTTTTAATTTAATATATGTATTAAAACTTTTTTTTAATTATATAATTATTTTATTCATTAAATAATGTATTATTATAATTAATAATTCAATATTTTAAAAATAAAAATTCAATAATTTAATATATACTATTTAAATTTTAATTATTTCTAATTAAAATTACGATGCATTAACGACGTCTATATTAAATAATCATTGGTAAATCATTGTAAAGTTACGTCAAATTAACGACATTTATATCACATAATCGTTGGTCATTCATCGTAAAATTAACGTCAATTTCTGATAAACTTTCTATTTGCGTTGAATTAAAGACCAACTTATTTACGATGAATTACCACGAGTGTTGTTCCTCGTCATATTTTTACTGACGGGTTACATCGAATGTGCCATTCTGACGACCTGTTTCTGACGAATCATTGTTAAGTCAGTAAAACCGTGTAACACTATATTCTGACAATTAACAACGGTTTCTTCCGTTGTTACACATGTGTTTTCTTGTAGTGTAACTTGTTCAGGAGACAATCACTTTCTTTTGCTTTCCTTTCCTCTTCTTTGGAGTTTGTTTCAAGAAAATCGCTGATGTCTCTGGTAAGCAAATCTCCTTCCTCAGGACTCACACCATTAATAACCATTTTCAGGTCAAAGAGAGTGACAAAAATAAGTTCAAGAGTCACTCTAGATGCATGCATGGGGGAGTCCAAAGGTTGAATCCACATTCAACTTATTATCTTTATTTTATTTCAGTTCGAAGACAATTTATTATTGACTTGGCTTTGTTACCAATTTTTTGTTTCTTTATATTCATGTAATCTCATTTGAGAATAATGATCCATCTTTTTATCAAATACTTTGAGAGTTATTCTCTTTTGTTCTTTGTTAGCATTTCCATCCTTGGTGTGTATTATCCATTGATCAAAACTTGATCCGTCTTGGTGTGTCATATCCGAGGGGTCTTGTCGATTATTTGGTGTGTCATATCCATTCAATCAACCTTGAATTCGTCTTAGTGTGTCATATCTAAGGGATTCAAGTTGGGGTAAATCAAAAGCTGTTCCACAACTTCTTTGTGACCTTTCGATTCACCACCACCTTGTCCTTTTAAAGATCTTCTTTTCTTAGTTCTAAGGCTTATCCATCTATCTTGCCTACTCTAGAGTGACGAATCCTTGGGAGGATCGCATCAGGGTTGTTCTCAGTCATTCAGGAAGGAATCCTTCTTGTCTTTTAACAGCCCCAGCAGTCTGTGCAATCTGAACATCCAGCTGTCTGACATGGGTGATCAAGACTCCGAATTTCCCTTTCAACTCAGTATACAGGGCATCAACCCCCCTATCAAAGCCAACTGTGCTCCTCTGCTGACATTCCGGAATCTGTTCTAACATAGCCTCTCACTTGCTTCTGTTTTTTGGAGGGGGGGGGGCTTGGTAAGAAGAGTTTCCATAGTTCCCTGTGAAGCTACTGCTATGATAAGTGTTCTGGTACTCAGGCCTTGGCGTGTATCCATATCTTTGACCCTGATATCCAATTCCATTGACGTAGTTGACATCATTTTCCTCAAAACCTCTCCACAGGTTCGGAGGTCTCAACCTCTGCAGCATATTGAACTGATTTCTTAGTCACAAGAAGACTGTGAACCGTGTCCAACTAAGCATTCACCTCGTTGATCTGACCACCATCCATGTTCCTTTGCTTGTTTCTTCCTCTCAAAATCTGCATTCTTGGTACTATTATTAGAAGCCAAGTTTTCACTCAACACATTAGCATCCTCGAAATCAGGTGTTGAAATTCCCATTGCTAGCAGCATCCAAAGCCATCTGATATCTCCAATCAACCCCTCTCAAGAAGATACCCAATCTTGAGCGTCACCGAAACTATGATATGGACAATCTCTCGATATACTTTGAATCTCACCAAGCTGCCTTAAATGCTTTAGTTGGTTCTTGTGTTAATGTAGATATCTTCATTCTCAAATCCTCGGACCTTGCATCATCGTAGAAATTGATTAGGAAAGCTGACTTTGTTGCTTCCCAAGTTGTTAATTATCCGACTTCAGCTATTTAAGCCAATAAGCTGCTTCCCGACAGAGAGTATGGGAAGAGCTTGCGAAAAAAAGATAGTCATTGGATACACCATTAGGCTTTGATGCTTATCACCAGGTCTTTAAACCTCTCAATATGATCCATCAGATGTTCATTAGAAAGACCATGAAAAGGATGCTGTCCCACCAGAGTGTAGTATGTGGGTTTCAGCTCAAAATCATTCCTCTGAAATGCAGGAGGTCGAATAGCAAACCTATTTGTATAGAACTGATCCAGTCTGTTGTAAGCAACAATTTTTCTCATTTGATAGGCTGCATCAGCTCCATTATTGTCCTGCGGACCAGTATTGACCACTGGGTGTCGGCGACACCCTCCTCTTAGTGTCAGCTCATCACCAATGACAACCTCAATTATCAGCGTTTCCGTCAACATCAAGTCTCGACCACTGGGCATTCCGTACATGACCTTCTGGATCACGTAACACTCCAGCCTCATCCCTTACCAGCACCAGTAGGTTATTCATCTCTGCTTCCGCTGTGCTTTCCGGGATGGCTCTCTCTAGCTTTCCTAGTTCTTGAGTAAAAAGATTCAAAATCGGAAGACTTCTATTGCTCCTGGTACCGTGCTTATGCATGCACCTAAAACACACAAGAAAAGGAAAAGAAAGAACACGTAAGTAACAAAATAAAAGAAAAGCTTAGAGTAAATTCTAACTTAAATCCAATGGTTAATTAAAGAGTCCCCCGCAACGGCGCCAAAATTTGATATGCTCAAATTTACCCTAGAGCAACTCTCTCAAATTAAGAGATCGTGTTTAGTAATTAGGGATCGAATTCCACAGACACTGACGTTCACACAATAGATTTTCAGTTTATGAATTAAGCTAAACAAAAGAAATTGTAATTAAATGAAAACAGCAGGCAATTAAAATCGAAGTAGATTCAGATGGAAAAAGAGCTAGGGTTAGGAAAATTCTCAGGCAATTCAGAATTTTAGGTTGAATAAATTATCAGGATTGTTATTAAGATCTGTTCTGGAACTCGAAACACAATGGTAAAATCAATCTACTTTCGCTGCAGAGATTATCAATGTCAAATTTCTTTGCTAAATTCCTCAATTCAGACAAGCATTAATGATCAGGTTCGATGGTTCACAAAATATCTAAACCAAATTCCTTTGCGAATAGTTATTTTTCTCATCTAAGATAGTTCTGGCAATTAATTACACTTTACGTGTCAACTAATCAACCTAAGATTAGATTCTAGGTCGCGAAGCTAGAATAAGCAATATACACAATCCAGATGAAGAACTCTATTAATTAAATCCTAAATAATCATCAACCTAGCAATTCATCTTCTACTTTTGAAAATCCTACACCTAACAAACAAACTACTCATACATGATCAATGAAACAGAAATCATAATTTGAATAGATTGCATAAAATAAATCAAGAGAAGAATTTAGAGTTTATAAATCTTCTCCAAAAATCTCTGAAAAGGTGGCTGCAGTATAGCATAAAGCGTAGTGAAAACGTGGCCTAAACAAGTGGCCAAAACCCTAAAAATATAGCTAAACACGAGCCTAGGTGGTCCCGGAAGATTCCAGAGATTTTTGAGCGAAAAGGAAATATTCTATAAATCTTTTTGATTTCCTGGTGTCTATGTCGATCGACACCACACTTGATGTCGGTTGACACCACCATCCTTTTGCGATCACTCCTCTTCAAATCTACTTTGATCTCTTTGACTCCAAAAGCCTCCACAAGCTCTATAATGGTCTATATCATACAAGAACCTGTAAAGACTCTAAAAGACTCAAAAAACATCGAAAATACTCGATAAAGACTACATATATCATGGCTAAAAACAGGTAAAAACCATGATATATCACTTTTCAAAAAGCTTTGGGTACAAAAGTACGTCTCAGCACAGCGTATCATCCCCAGGCTGACGGGCAGTCCGAAAGGATAATTCAGATGCTAGAGGACATGTTGAGGGTATGTGTATTAGACAGGGAAGGAAGCTGGCTCAAGTACATACCACTGGTGGAATTTGCGTACAATAATAGCTATCATTCCAGTATAGAGGTGCCCCCATACGAGGCCTTATATGGTAGGCCATGTCATACCCCGCTCTGTTAGATTGAAGTAGGGGAGCGCAAGGACCTAGAGCCAGAAATGGTCAAAGACACTATACAACAGGTGGAGTTGCTTCGAGATAGGCTTAAGGAAGCCCATGATAAACAAAAGAGCTACGCTGACAAACACTGTAAAGATTTGGTATAATGATACGATCCTTCCCAAGAATCGGCACTTTCGGATTGGTAGAACGATGAAACGATGGATAATCTTGAGACTCGGAGTAGTGGATCGAATGATTGCACAGAGGTTGCGGAAGGGCTCTAATATTCGGTTGTCTCCTAGGATATGAAGTACTGAGCGAGCCTGTGACAACCCGATTTTTTTTTTTTTGTAAATAACAAACATAAATACTTAATATTTAAAATGCCCATACATTTTAAATACTCTCTAAATACTTATCTGAAAACAACAAATACAATACCAAGCATAGATGCGCAATTCTACAATACAGCGGAAAATACAACACAAAACGGTAAAAGCAAACAACCCCTGTCCTAATCATCCTCTCCCTCCGAACCTTCAATTCCACGATCACACCTTATCTTTACCGCATCGACAAAAGTGATGCATCAACATTTGGAAAACCAAACGCTGAGTGAGATTGATCCTCCCAACAACGGTATCGCGAAAACCTACCCAAGGCATACAACCACAATCAATAGCAAAACATGACTAGCACCATAGCAATCGACACACACGAAAGCTAACCAGGAAACACACTAGACAACCACGCAAGGATGTCCATCGGTCCAACCTGACCGATGGACCTGACCGATAAACGCCATCGGTCTGTCCTGACCGATGCAACTGTCCTGGCGAAATGCCGGGAAACGGTGCAACCAACTTCATCGGTCTGTCCTGACCGATGGACCTGACCGCTAGGTCCCAGCGGTCTGTCCTGACCGCTACAAGTGTCCTTGCGAAAAGCCAGGAACACTGCCACACGACCCATCGGTCCAACCTGACCGATGGACCTGACCGATAAACCCCATCGGTCTGCTCCAACCGCTGCAAGTGTCCTTGCGAATTGCCAGGAACACCGCAACACAACCCATCGGTCCAACCTGACCGATGGACCTGACCGATACACCCCATCGGTCTGCTCCAACCGCTGCAAGTGTCCATGCGAAATGCCTGGAACACTGCCACACGACCTATCGGTCCAACCTGACCGAAGGATCCAACCGCTAGGTGCCAGCAGTTACTTCCATCGGTCAAGCCTGACCGATGGAACCTGCGGAAACCACTAAACTTGACTTAGACCAAGCTTAACAAGCACCAAGCAAAATAATCAAGGTTCACCAACAATACACAAGCTTAAACACACTAGATTAAGCTTAACAACCAGGCCACAAAGCCTCTAAGCAACCTAGGCACAACCTCAAAGCTTGTCTAAACCCCACAAACCCCCAAACAAGGCCTAAGCCACCTTTGGTCACAACTCACCTTAGAAATGGATTGATCTAGCCTCTATGGAACTTTCCAAGCTTTAGAAGGAACCCTCCTCTACTTCACAAGCCACGTCCAAGCTCAGCCCCAACTCCAAATCTTTTTCCCAAGCTCACAAGCTCTCCACACTCAAGATCCTCAAAGATCCAAGCCACACCAACATTTCTCTTCTTCTTCTCTTCTCTCTAGAACTCTCACCAAGCTCACAAACCTCTCCCAACACCAATAATGGCGTGGCCAAGGTGGAGAAGAAGAAGGAAAAGAAAATATCTCAAGTTTCAGAATTGCACTCTAGCCCTTCGGTTTCCCGCTTCTCTACGGAATAACCCCAAACTTCCGAAACGACTTATGACACCCCCGGAACAACTCTAAATTAATTATTTCAACCCCATAATTAATATCTCCAGACTTGTCAAAGGACATCCCAATTAATTAACCGTTAATTAATTTCCGGGACACAGGCGTTACAATTCTCCCCCACTAACATAGATTCGACCTCGAATCTACATTACCGTTCATCTCCAATGAACCCAAATCGTCGCAACGATTACTTAAACCTTGGCCAACCCGGCCAACACACACACATGTACACGCATGTACACACGAGGCCTATAACTAACCTCCGAGGTTTCCCACTCAGTCTCTTTATGCTTACGACACCGCAGCATCATATGTACTTATTGCTCATCCCAGGGTTCAAGACACCGCAGCATCTCCGAACTCTAGGCTCTAACATACCCCGTAGGATATCCGCTATACCTCGCAAGGTATAACCCATACCACAGCACCCAAGACATCGCAGCATCTCCGAGTTCTGGGTATTTGCCGTACCACTCTCCTCGGGGCAATATAACCCTCATGAGTCTCTGACATCCCATACCTCTCAATTCTAGGCCATATAACCTTCCTGAGTCTCCGATATACTTTTACCTCTCAATTCTGGGTAATATAACCTACGTCTAGGTTATACACCTTACGAATCCATGGTATCGTATATCACTCTTGGTTATATGCCCTCCGAATCGACGGTATCTCATATCACTCTAGGCTATACTCCACTCGAGTCTGGATACCATGCCAGTTACACTCTTAGGCCCGCAGTCCTTTGAGTTAACGGCACTAGAGAACTAGTCCTCTCATTGAGCAATATGTTACATATCTATAAGCATCTCCGACTGATCTACCTCCGTGATTCGTGTATCCTCGCAAGGTAACACTGGTATCACCCATATTCCACACCGGAATATCTGCGTGCATAACCAACCAAGGCTATAGCAGGTACCGACACTTTGGCACCACATAATCTTTTCCCGATTATGTACCAAGCTTTAACTCTCTTAAAAACTTTTCCATGGCTTTCGTGCCATTACCAATAAGAACCACCGTCTTATTACTCACATGCTTTAACGCTTTTTTAACACTAAAGCGAAAACAATCCAAGACTCATAAGTCACCTAATAAGGAAGGAAAACTCACATCTTATTATTAAACATCATAATGTAACATCGCCATACATACCGGCAATACAAAATGAAATACACATAGCATCAGGTACAAACTGAAACTGGAACCACTCGATGGATCTCAAGCATGACTTATACGGAACCACTTAGGAACCGCACTTCCATCCGAGCCTCTGGCTCCCAAGTTTCCTCCTGCACTCCGTCACAGTCCCACAGAACTCGCATCATCGGAATCTTCTTCCGACGAAGCTCCTTGACCCTCCGCTCGAGAACTCTCAAAGGTCTCGCCTCAACGGTCATATTGGGCTGGAGATCTGATGGAATCTCACCCAATACCTCGTCACCCCTATGCAAACACTTCTTCAGCATCGACACATGGAAGACCTTATGAAATGCATGCATAATCTCGGGTAACTCCAACCGATACGCTACCGGTCCAACATGCTCTACAATCCGGAACGGCCCCATGTACCTCAGACTCAACTTAGTCGCAGTAATGGACTTGTTCGGACCTCTCAGCAAAGCCATCTTGAGATACACTCTATCTCCCACCTCAAACACAAGCTCTTTCCACCTCTTATCGGCATAACTCTTTTGCCGATCCTGGGCCTCTTTCATGTTCAGCTTCAAAACCCGGATCCTCTCCGTGGTTTCCTGAACAAAACTCGCACCCAATGTGCTCCTCTCCCCCACTTGAGTCCAACACAAAGGTGTACGACATGGCCTTCCATACAAAGCCTCGTATAGAGCCATCCCAATACTACTTGGTAGCTATTGTTATCATAAACTCTACCAAGCTCAAGTGATCCACCCAATGACCACCCCAATCCAAGCACGCACATCCTCAACAAATCCTCCAGTCCGGATGGTCCTCTCGGACTGCCCTCTGTACGAGGATGATAAGCCGTACTCATGTGCACCTCGTGCCCATCTCCGTCTGAAGCATTCGAGAACTCGGATGTGAACTTAGGATCCGGTCGAGACAATGCTCACCGGTACTCCATACAGTCTCACAATCTCCTCCACATACTTCTTAGCCAAACTGCGGACCCATCGGTCTTCTTAATGGCCAGAAAGCGTGCAACTTAGTCAAACGATCAACGATGACCCGAGATAGCATCCTTGGTCGGCTGGTAATCCCACCACAAAATCCATCGTGATCAAATCCCACTTCCACTCTGGAATGGGTAAACTCCTAACAAACCACTCGGAACCTGATGCTCTGCCTTCACTAATCGCGGCACGTTGCACGCCGCAACCCGATTAGCAACATCCTTCTTCATCCGACCCAATGATAATACCGCTTAAGATCCCGGTACATCTTAAATGCTCCCGGGATGAATCGAAAACATACTCGCGAGGCCTCACTCGGGATCTCACGCCTCAAATCCTCATCCAAAAGGTCGCGAAACCCTCCCACTCACAAGGATAGTGCCATTCGGAGATACGATACTCGAGAACCCGCTGCTCTCGAAGCCTTAACCAAGCCCTCATCTTTTTCCTGAGCCAGCCGAACTCTGCTCAAAAGATCCTGCTGATTAGCTGCCTCTAAGCCCAGCGGTTCTGAGATACAACACCTGGCATAAAATGTGCTAATCTCGCTCACCAAAGACTCAACCTTATGCTTCGAGCCAAAGCCACCCGCTCGACTCAGACATCCGCACCAGATAAGCCTTACCGGGATGGTAAGCTATCTCCAGATCATAATCGGCCACTAGCTCCATCCGATTGCCTCTGCCTCAACTTCAACTCGGCTGAGTGAAAATGTACTTCAGGCTCTTATGATCTATGAACACCTGCACATTTCCGCCATAAAGATAAGATCTCCAAATCTTTAAAGCGAAAACCACCGCACCCATCTCAAGATCATGGGTAGGGTAGTTGCACTCGTGCTTCCGCAGCTGCCGCGAAGCATAGGCAATAACCTTCCCCCGCTGCATCAACACACAACCAAGACCAACTCCCGACGCATCGGTATACACCACGTAAGTCTCGCCTGGTTCCGGCAATGGCAATACTGGAGTACTAGTCAGCAAGGCCTTTAGTTTCGCAAAACTCTCCTCACACTCTGAGGACCACACGAAAGGAACATCCTTTCCCATCAGCTTCGTCATAGACTTAGCCAAACTCGCGAAACCCTTAACAAACCACCGGTAATAACCTGCCAACCCGAGAAAACTCCTAATCTCGGTGGCATTCCTCGGCCTCGGCCAAGCACTAATGGCCCGAACCTTCTCTAGGTCCACAGAAACCCCCTCCGCCGAGATAACGTGACCCAGAAAACCGATCTCTCGCTGCCAGAAGTTGCACTTGCTCAACTTAGCAAACAACTTCTGCTCTCGCAGCTTCGCAAGGACAACACGAAGATGCACCTCGTGCTCCTCTAGGCTCTTCGAAAACACCAAGATGTCATCAATAAAGATGATAACAAACTCATCCCGATACTCCTGGAAAACGCTGTTCATCAATCTCATAAATGCAGCGGTGCATTTCAACCCAAATGGCATCACCACAATCTCGTAGTGGCCATAACGAGATTTGAAAGCCGTCTTCGGATATCTCCCTCATCGATAGGAATCTGAATATATCCGACGCTAAGTCAATCTTGGAGAACCAAGTAGCCCCTCTCAACTGATCCAACAACTCATCAATCCGAGGAAGAGGATCACTGTTCTTCACTTATGACTTCGGTTAAGTCCTCGGTAGTCAACGCACAACCGAAAACTCCCGTCGTTTTTCTTCATAAACAACACCGGTGCTCCCTACGGTGAAGTACTTGGGCGAATAAACCCTTTACTCAGCAACTCCTCCAGCTGCTTCTTCAGCTCTGCCATCTCTGCGGAAGCCATCCTATAAGGTGCCCTGGATATCGGTGCGTCCTGGTTCCAACTCAATACGTGAAACGATCCGACCTAGATGGTGGCAACCCTTACCTTGGCCGAACACATCTGGGAACTCCCAAACCACTCGAATATCCCCTACCCTTAACTCTCCAACGGACCTCCGGCAAAAGAAATGGTTGCCAAATCGCCTCCTGACCTCTCTCGATCATCGCTTGCCTGCATAACCGAGATCACGAGACACCCAGTCGGTCTCACCCCTGATACACCAACCTCCCTTGCCTCTATCGAACTCGACCGCCCTCGGTGACAATCCAGATCGCTCTGAACTTCCAGGCAATCCATGCCCAAAATGACATCGTGCTGACTCCTGAGGCAAATAATCAAATCGGCAGGCATAGACTCACCTGCTACCTGAACATCCACGTCTCCAACCCGACCGTGAATCATCAGAAGTTTCCCTCCGGCAACCTCCACGAAATCCAAACTCACACCGGGATCGCTTCGAACATTAGCCTGCTTGGCTAATTAGATTATACGAAGCAATGAGCTGCTCCCGTCTCAACCAACACATGACACTCACCCCCCCCAACACCCAAGGTCCCTGCACATATACATGTGCCTAGAACCTTAACCCCCCACAAGCAACCAAAATTCCCCCAAAACACGAAATTGACCTTAGATAAGTCAATGAAAATACGTGATCGGCACGGAACTTCGGCTCTCGGGACTCGGCGATGGAATACGCTCGGCGCCCGGCCCCACCTGCCTGGCAGGCTGCTTGTGGCCTCACTCTGCCGAGCTTGGGACCCTTTGAGGTCCCTAATGTCCCTCCCTTGCGGTAAAAGCACACCCAAGAATCCACTCGTACTCCGCCTTTTTTAGGGCAGCTCGCCACTCTGTGATCCGTGCTCCCCACAAGCAACCGGACCACCTCGGCTACCACTCGAGCGCCATCACGCCTCCTCTTACGTCCTTGCATCGGCTACCGCCTCTGCTCCGGAACAGACTGCTGCACGGATCTCGCTTGAGACTTCGGGGTAACCGATACCACCTCATCCTTCAGACCGTCCTCCGGCAACGCCGCAGTCTCAACCAACTCATCAACCATGCAAAAGACTAACCATGCAATGGTTCCGAGATTAACCCTAAGACCCATCAAGAATCTCTGCACGGATCGACTCACTCTCAGCGCTGTCGAACATCGACCCAAGCCGGTTGAACTCCACTTCATCTTTCGCGTACCGGCCGATCCCCTGAGTCGATCTCGCAAGCCTCGACTCTAACGGTTGAACGCCTCTGAGGAAAAACTTGGAGTTAAACTCCTCCACAAAATCCACCCAAGTCTCGGCTGAACTCTCCGGGCTGCCACCCTCCACGGAGATCGCATCACCCTCTAGATAATGGACCGCAATGTCCACTTGGTATCCCGGGACACCTACTCGAGAGGAAATTCCTCTTTAACCTCCTCAACCAGCATCAGCGTCCTCGGGATTAGCACCTCCGGGGAAAAATCCCTGCCTATCCTCTGCATCTGCTCCATCATCCCTAAGGTAGGATGGGAGCTCCTCGGCAACCACGGGAGCTGAGCGGTACCTGTCGGTAACCGCTCCAGCAACACCCAAGAAATTAGCTAAGCGATCAATAGGAGCTGAACATCACCCGCTGCCACTCTCGCAGCACCGCTGCATACCATGAGTACACCCTAGCACCATCTGGAACACCAGCCACTCCAGCCCGCAGGCCAGACACACCGTCGGACCCACGACTCATGGCGAATCCTCTGCTCCTCCACAACCTGACCCGGCCACCATCCGGCCTCTACCACGCCCTCTAGCCATCTTTCGCAGAAAGCAAAGACTAAAGACACTAAAAAACAATCATCACAATAAAGATAACTACCGTGGAATCGGACAAGGCTCGAAGAGGATGATTCTAAGACCCCATGCAATACACAACTAACCTGAGCCACCCGGGCTCCTAAAACCGTTTAGGCTCGATACCAAATTGTGGCGACCGATTTTTTTTTTTTGTAAATAACAAACATAAATACTTAATATTTAAAATGCCCATACATTTTAAATACTCTCCAATACTTATCTGAAAACAACAAATACAATACCAAGCATAGAGTCCATGCAATTCAATCTGATGGAAAATACAACACAAAGCGGTAAAGCAAACAACCCGGTCCTAATCATCCTCTCCCTCGAACCTTGATTCCCACGATCACACCTTATCTTTACGCATCGACAAAAGTGATGCATCAACATTTGGAAAACCCAAGTTGAAAGTGAGATTGATCCTCCCAACAACGGTATCGCGAAAATCACCGCAAGGCATACAACCACAATCAATAGTAAAATATGTCTAGCACCAAAGCAATTAGACACACGAAAGCTAACCGGGAAACACACTAGACAACCACGCAAGGATGTCCATCGGTCCAAGTGACCGATGGACCCTCCGACTCGATCAACGCCGATCGGTCTGTCTGGCGAAATCTTGGGAAATGGTGCAACCAACTTCATCGGTCTGTCTGACCGATGGACCCTGACCGTTAGGTCTCGTCATACAAGTGTCCTTGCGACGTACTATCGGCCACTGACCGCTAAACCTGACCGATAAACCCCGGTCGTTATCCGCTTCGAAGTGTCCTTGCGTTGGCAGGAACACCACACACAACCTAATCGGTCCAACTTGACCGATGGACTGCAAGATACACCCCGTCGGTCTCTCCAACCACCGCAATAGTGTCATGCGAAATGCCCGGAACACCGTAACCTAACCCATCGGACTAACCGAAGGATCCACGCGATGTGCCAGCGGCACTTCCATCGGTCAAGCCGACCAATGGAACCCTGAGAAACCACTAAACTTGACTTAGACCAAGCAACAAGCACCAAGCACAATAATCAAGGTTCACCAACAATACACAAGCTTAAACACACTAGATTAAGCAACAACCACAATGCCTCTAAGCAACCTAGGCACAACCTCAAAGCTTGTCTAAACCCTCAAACCCCCAAACAAGGCCTAAGCCACCTTTGGTCCAACTCACCTTAGAAAAGGATTGTTTTCCTGATTCTCTATGGAACTTCCCCAAGCTTTGGAAGGAACTCTCCCCTTTACTAAGCCACGTCCAAGCTCAGCCCCAACTCCAAATCTTTTCCCAAGCTCACAAGCTCTCCACACTCAAGATCCTCAAAGATCCAAACCACACCAACTTTTCTCGTCTTCATCTCTTCTCTCAGAACTCTCACCAAGCTCACAAACCTCTCCCAACACCAATAATGGCATGGCCAAGGTGGAGAAGAAGGAAGGAAAAATATCTCAAGTTTCAGAATTGCACTCTAGCCCTTCGGTTTCCGCTTCTCTCGGAATAACTCCAAACTTCAAAGCGACTTATGACACCCCGGAACAACTCCAAATTAATTATTTCAACCCCATAATTAATTTCTCGAGACTTGTCTAAGGTTCATAAACTCGAAAAGGACATCCCAATTAATTAACCGATAATTAATTTCCGGGACCCTAGGCGTTACATAGGCGATCGGTTGACTCCTTGGATTTGACACACCAAGGCGAATCAAGAGAACTTGATTGGATATTACACACAATCGAAAAAATGTTCACAAGGAACAAAAAGAGAATCACTCTTAGATTTTTTTATAAAAAAAAAGTTGTATATCCCTCTCTCGAGATGAGATTACCACGAAATATAAAAGTAGAAAACTTAGAAACTAAGCTAAGTCATTATTGTCTTGGAATAAAGAGAAATAGAAGAAAAGATATAAAGATAGTGTGTTGAATGTGAATTCAACCCTTGGACTCCTCATGCATGCATCTTGAAATGATCCTTGGACTCCTCCATGCTTCTTTGGCCGAGATATTCTTTTGCTGGGGCTTATTGGGCTTGCTGGAATTTGTACAAATACCTCCTAGATGCCAAAAAATAAGCCTGGAGGCTTGCAAACCAATTAGGCCTTGAACTCTTCATGTTTAGAACCAGATTGACCCGTTTTTGGTAAATGGGCTGTAACTTTGTGATCCAATGGACTCTCCTTAGGCTCTTGGTCTTGTCCTAAAGCTAAGAGATCCCTTAACATTCTCCAAGTGGTCTCGTGTCTAAATAATTCCTGTGTTGGGCTGTGGAACTAGATCTTTGGCCTGAAGCAGATCATTCGGTTTTGTAAAATTCATTTCTTCCAAGTCTGAACTTATTTTGATAGAACTCCAATTCGACGTGATTCTGGAATGGATCAAGATTCCAGGAAATTTTATTTCGTAGCTTAACTCCTTCTGGTTTGCTCGGAATCCTCTATTGAACGTGCGTTGGTCCAAATCGAGTAAGCTGAAGATCATATTACTTGTAAATTCAATATCTCCTTCATATGAACTTTCTTTGGACTGATTCCATTTTGACGTGAACCTCTGATGAGTTGAGAATATATTCCAAGTGGTCTTTGGGCTGGAACAGTTGAGCTTGGATGTTCTTTCACTGAACAAGACACATGGGTCTTCTCGCCTACTTTTCGGATCGATCGGTCTAGATCAATGTTTAGCTCTTGATCTTGTGACTTTTCCAATGTTTTGAACTATGTATGATCTTTATTATATTTGATTCTTTCCAGGATCATATCATTCCCCTCCTCTTGAAAAAGATTTGTCCTCAAATCTTGATTCCGGGATCAAATGGATGTCTCAAATATTTCATGAGTTTAAGACACCTAAGCTTTGGTAGCTTAATCACTCCGCTAGATATCAAAACTTGTATAGCACGCCTTGCCTTGTGCATCCTCGGCTCAGACATTACTCCATAATCATCTAGAATTCCAAGCTCTATAGCTTTTTGACCATCTTTCACTTTGTCCACTATAGGACCTTGGCGTCGAACCTCTACTCCAATACCTTTCCTCGGTGAGTGTAGATGATTCTTCCTGAAATCCCGCAAGTTAAGACCCTTAAGAATCATATAATGATAAAAAGAAAACAGTTTTGAAACTCCATTTTCCAAGACCAGCTCGAAACTTCCATGCATCCGCTGCGCCACTCTTATTTTAGAACTCTTGTTTGTGGCTAAAATCAAGAAAATCTCCCTTGTTGACAAGTAGATCAAAACCTTGAGTTTGCTCACCATTGCCTTGAATCACAAAATCAAATATCCATAGCTTTGCTCTCGGGTTTTGCAAAAGCGCTGCATCGCCAAAACAAAATCAACATGTTAGACTTCTTGAATCTCACATTCATATTGAACCGACAATAGCATCTTATCTCCATCGACTTCTTCCAGCAACTCAAAATACAAAATATAAGGATCAAGTATAGGAGACATGCTATACGCTTCTTGATTGTGCAAATGATTCATCACACTTTTCAAAGCGAATCCAAGTTGTCCATTGACTCCTCCTTTTCGCCACAAGAATTGTATGCAAATCCTCTTGAATTGCCAACACGTTTTTTTGATCAGATTTTTCAATGACTTCTTCTCCTTGTACATTCTGACCAGCTTCCTCTAAATCAAGAGAATCTTCCTGAACAAAGCCAAATTCTTTTTGAGCAAATGTTGTAGGTGGTGTTGTAGCCTTTGAATCTATCTTCTTGTTGCTTGCTTTATCTTTAACAACCACTTTAGAATTAAGAGAAGATCCATAATCATAAGGACTGATGTATGGCTCTTTCCTAAATTCAGTTGGTGAAAATATCCTCTTAATAAGTCTCTTCTCAACTAGAATAGCCTTATGCAACATATCTTCCACTCGTAATTGAATTTTTCGATTCAAGCCATTAAGAAACCTTGCCATTGTAACTTTTTTATCTTCTACAATGTTTGCCCTGATCATAAGAGTCTCTAACTCATGAAAATATTCCTCCACACTTTGATTTCCTTGAGACAACCTACGGAGTTTTTGGTGTACCTCTCGATGATAAGGACTAGGCTCAAAACGTTTCCTCAAAAAATTAGACAAAATTTGTGGTTGCCTTCCTTGCGTCTCCTCTTGCCTTCTACCCCAACTCTTATTGACAACTGGGTCTATACTTGTCAACAAACCAAATTTAGACATGATCGAAATAATTTTTTTTTTTTTTTTTTTTTTAAGAAGATGGAAGGGTAGAAGATGAAAGAAATGAAATGAAAAGGTGAGAAAGATGAAAAGATGTATGGAACAAAAATACCAATACCAGAAGTGTGCTCTGATACCAAATGATACGATCCTTCCAAGAATCGACACTTTCGGATTGGTAGAAGCGATAAAAGCGATGGATAATCTTGAGGGACTCAAGTAATGGATCGAATAGTCGCTTACAGAGGTTGCGGAAGGCCTCTGATATTCTGGTTGTCTCCTAGGATATGGCGCACCCTAGGCGAGGCGATCGCTTGACTCCTTGGATTTGACACACCAAGACGAATCAAGAGAACTTGATTGGATATTACACACCAATCGAAAAATGTTCACAAGGAACAAAAGAGAATCACTCTCAGATTTTTTTATAAAAAAAAGAAGTTGTATATCCCTCTCTCAGATGAGAATACACGAAATATAAAGAGTAGAAAACTTAGAAACTAAGCTAAATCATTATTGTCTTGGAATAAAGAGAAATAAAAGAAAAGAAATAAAGATAGTGTGTTGAATGTGAATGCAACCCTTGGACTCCTCATGCATGCATCTTGAAATGATCCTTGGACTTCTCCATGCTTCTTTGGCGAGATATTCTTTTGCTGCGGCTTATTGGGCTTGCTGGAATTTGTAGAAATACCTCCTAGATGCCAAACATAGCCTGGAGGCTTACAAACCAATTAGGCCTTGAACTCTTCATGTTTAGAACCAGATTGACCTGTTTTTAGTAAATGGGCTGTAACTTTGTGATCCAATGGACTCTCCTTAGGATCTTGGTCTTGTCCTAAAGCTAAGAGATCCTTAACATTCTCCAAGTGGTCTCGTGTCTAAATAATTCCTGAGTTGGGCTGTGGAACTAGATCTTTGTCATGGAGGCGTGATTGAACCTGAAGCACATCATTTGGTTTGTAAAATTCATTGCTTCCAAGTCTGAACTTATTTTGAGGGAAATCCAATTCGAGGTGATTCTTGAATTGATCAAGATTCTTGGTAAATTTAGTTCGTAGCTTAACTCCTGGTTTGCTCGGAATCCTCTATTGAACGTGTATTGGGCCAAACCGAGTAAGCTGAAGATCATATGACTTGTAAACTCAATATCTCCTTCATATGACCTTTCTTTGGACTGGTTCAATTTTGACATAAACCTATGATGAGTTGAGAATATATTCCAAGTGGTCTTTGGGCTGGAACAGTTGAGCTTGGACGTCCTTTCACTTGAACAAGACACATGGGTCTTCTGCTTAGCTTTTCGGATCGATCGGTCTAGATCAATGTTTAGCTCTTGATCTTGTGACTTCTCCAATGTTTGAAAAATGTATGATCTTGATTATATTTGATTCTTTCCGGGATCATATCACGTAGAGATTTTGGAATGTCAGGAAACAGAGATCCAAGGTAAGATGGTAAGGTCCATCAAAGGATGTTGGGAAAGAGATGAAATCATATAAGAGACATGGGAGCTAGAAAAACAGATGCGTAATTACTATCCTGAACTTTTTAAGTACCATGGCGATGGGGTGAATTCGGGGACGAATTCTTCTGTAGTAAGGAAGAATTATAACGGACGGTTTCAACAAGAAAGAACAAGGCCCAACCCGAGCTCGAAGTTGAACCAAACCAAAGGAAACCCTATTTTTATCCCGTGTGTATAAAAGGAGGGGCATAAACCCTTAGACCCAACGTGAAACCCTCGGAGCCGTCAACCACCGTAAGTCTACGCACCCTTAGAAAGATTAGTTGCTATCAAATCGACTCAACCTTAACTAAACCTCCTCTGTGAATTGTTGCAGCATCAACGAAGCCACCAGAGACCCTCATTGTGCCCAGACGGTGTCATCACGTGAACCATCCTCACCAGAGAGGTAAACCCATGAGCTTATCTTAGAGTTAAGGCTTGGTGTTGATTTTTGATTGATAACCTTGAAGCTTAATCATGTGAGCTGTGATTTCGTAGACCTGTCTTGTGGAGTCACCGTTCAAACCGTTGAGCCACGCCGTCGAGACAAGTCACCAGGGAGAATGCTAATCGGCGATACTCTGCTTCTTCGTTAATGGTTGTGCTGTGTCGGTGTAATGTAGTGATCATTATACCAAACTAAACCAGTGTAAACCAAGTGAAACCATGGATCCCCACGTAATTGATTCCATAAACAAAGTCAATTAATGCAAATTATAGTTATGTAGTTGGCGAGAATTGGACGTCTCATAATTAAATTATTAGATTGAGCTGGTTTAGCTATTTAACCAGAGGTCGTATGTAGTTAAATTATACTAAACCAAACTCATTTACGAGTTCACGTGAATTGATTTTTTGGAGTTGGGATGGAGTCGTGGGATGAATTATGGTGAAGGTGAAGAGATTAGGCTTAGGCATATTATTATTATAGATTTAATCTTTGACCGGTTCATCTAAACCATGGCAGATCGAGTTTGTTGTTGAGCGGACCTCTCGTTACTAGTCTTAGACCGAAGAATCAACCCGAACTGCTAAGGTGAGGACGAGATCGTGTTTTCTCTCTATATAAATATATTTAGATAATTACTTAGTTTAAGGTTAAGCCAAGTATATATATGCAAGTTATATAATTTAGTAGTGACCGTATTAATATTTATGTAAACACGTATTAATATTTGTTTGATGAGTGTATTAATATTTATAAATATAAAAATATATTTTTGTAGAAAAAGAATTGGTATTTTATGGTTGAAAATTAAATGTGAGGATTTTAACGCGTGATGTGTGGTTTGGGGAAATGCATGTTTTCGTGGCAGAATAAGTGTTTGTGCATATAAATCTTGGGAGTAGCAGAGTTATCTTCAAGAAGTGATCCTTGTAGTTGTGTGTTGGCTTCGAGTGTGGGGTTGCAGATAGGCCATGGATGACTGGCAAGTTAGCGGGCATGAGTTTCTTTCCATGGCTTGGCCGGGCAGAGATTCTCTCCATGGCGTAGGGTTGATTGCTATGCAGGTGCGGGGTAATAAATCCAACTGTAGAGTAGATGAGTGTGGCATACTGGCATAAGGTTCTTTCTATGACGTATGAGTATGGGCATGAGGTTCTTTCCATGGCCTTGGCGGGCATGAGGTTCTTTCCATGATGCAGTGTGGTTGTGGACATACGGTTCTTTCTATGACTCAGACCAGAGGCCATACCTAGGGGGTAGTGGTATTGGCCGATAAGCCTTGTTGAGGATTCGATGTGCACAAAGGATAGCGTGTGTTGACATGTGGTATCTGGTCGAGTTTTCCACGAAACTTGTTGTGTGTGTCGTTGACACATGGTTGCATGTTTGTCTTAGGTTTAGACTTTGTGATGGTCTAGATGTGTTTGTGTATAGAGAATTACGTGAGCTCTAAGGCTCGCCTTCACTAAATAATCCTCGATTACTTACCCTCTCTTTTTCTTGCTGGTAATCAAGATGAGTAGTTCGGAGTTGAGCAATTGGTGCGAATTAGGAGATAGAGTGTCTTCTCATTATTTCATTTGTTATTGGATTTTATCGGATTAATTATGGGTTTCTGTATTTACGTTAATGGAAGTGGAGAGTTAGAATTACTGAAGTATTTGTTTATTTCGGTTAAATATGATATTACTTGTCTTATAAGTTATCTATGGCATGCGTGTCATAGAAGTTAAAATTGGGTGTTACACATTACACAATCGTTCTCTGAAACGTTTTCGGAATTTGCTTTCTCTGAATATCATAAAAGCTTGTCAATAGACATTCCCAAAACTGGTAAAGATTCTCTTAAACACTATTTTGAGATAAGCGTAGATCGGTCAAGGAAAAAATAGTTTCATGAATCTGCCAAAGGCCTTCATGAGAATTTTTTATTGGTTTTGTGTATTCACTGTTCGTAAGATCCCTCCGTTTGGAGCTACAAGCAGGAAGCGGATTAATTAAATTAAGATTGTAAGACTGCAAAATCCTGGATTAAAAATTACGAACAAAATCCGATTAAGGAAAGATGAATCTGGTGAGATATGATTTCTTTCCTTAATTCCAACTCAAACCTCCCGTAGTGTGGCGGTTTGATGAGATTTTTGAATCGGTATACAACCGTGTTGAGACTATAATCGTGACACTTTCGACTATATAATCTCCGAACTAGATCTACAATATACTCTCGAGACTTACTTTTAAGAGAAAGAAGGAGGATTGCTGGAAGCTTTTTGTTTTTTTCTTTTTTTGGATTAGATTCAATTCGATTTGATTTGATTCAATCTAATGATTTGAGAGAATGATGAGGAATTTATTTATAGTGAAGAGTATATTGATTTTCAAGGAAAGATAAGCTCTATGAGATTTAGCTTGATCGGCAAGAGTAAAATATTCTGTAAATATTTAGAGAATATTCCACCTTGTTCCAAAGGATAAGGATTTGGAAATATTACAAAAATATTTTTGACTCAATCTATAATCTTCTAGATTTATCCAAAATTATGCAAAAAGTCTTAAGAAAATTAATTAAATTGTTAATAGAAATTTGTACTTAAGAAGAATAGGTCATTAGTGGGCCAAGAGCCACATTCACCAAGACCCAAGACCCAGCCCAACACAGCGGTGTGGGTGTGTATGGTTTTTCATAATGGCCATCTATCTCTCCTCTGTATCCAATGTGGGACATTTGCTCATTTTGACACTTAGTCGAAATTACAAGTTTTCTAAGCCTTCCAAGGTACCCACTTTGGACCTTCATTTCTCATTCAAATTGATTTGATTTCTCATTCTTATAGTGATCATTACAAGGATTCTAAAGACCCAAAGATTTGGTTGGTCCGGTGATGGATTTCATCGGAAAGTCGCCCGAAATTTAGCCTAAGACATTTTTTGTCAAAATTGGGTTGCAACAGGACCTGCAAGGGGTCTCAGATATGGAAGATGGGTGACACGGTGAAGCTGCAGCTGAGAAATAGAAGAAGAAAAGAAGACAAAAGATATATTAATGGATCCGAGAGATGAGAAAAGAAGAGACGGTGGAAGACTTAGAAAAAAATAGAAGCTAAGTGTTATGTCATTAGCGAATTTTTTTGTTAAAGTGTATTTTGGGAAATTTTGACTGAATAAGTAATTTTGGATAAATGCTATTATATTGCATCCATAATCCATGAACACATCTCACGATAGCAGAAATGAAATTTCCGCTATGAGTCTTCTGCTATCAATGAAGGTTTTTGTTGTAGTGATAATTATGATATCATATATCTTTAAAGATTAGTCTCTTTAAGTATTTTCTCATGAGGCACAATTCAAGTCTCTCATATAGCATCAAACATTTATTTATCTGGTATTTTTAATAAAACTGACCACGACATACCATTCTGTTTTATATATCCCAATAATTTTTGATACTTTGACTATTGCTCTAAAATTTCTCGTTTTCATATGAGATTAACATAGACTTGGTTGCCTCTTTTATTTATTGGTTAATGTTTTCTCTCAATGCTTATCACATAGCGGAGTCTCTCGTTCATCATATGACAGAGATTCATGATCCTCATTAATCACAATGTATGCACTATATCATTTATATTGTTGAAAATTATTTTTTCTTTGGTTCCAATTTTTTTAGTAATGACATGGTTAATCGAGATCTATTAATCATTGATCATTATCAATGATTTTATTTAGGTACCTAATTATATATTAACTATATGTCCTTGATTTATTCCTCTTCTCTAGAGTCTAATCTTCTTATCAATAAATATTTGCTCCTTTTTTTTTTGAGGATTTTTTTATTTATATAACCAAAGTAGTCTATAGCCATAAAATTAATTCTTCATGGACATATATGGACCATTTCAGCTAGAATATGAGAATCAATTATCCTCTGAACTTCATGTTTATAATTATTCATATGAGGATCTATATTGATAATTCATTTCATGAAATCTCATTCATCAATTGTTTTGATTTGCAATATATAAAACTAGTGATCCTTTGAACTTTTAAACTTTAAGTTCACAATTATTTGTTCAAGAACTCAAACTATTTTTACTCTCTATTATGATGGGAGAAAATTAATCATCAAAACGATCATTTGCAAATCTTTTAATAAGCTACATATATGAATGATGGCTTATTATTAAAGTGGAGATGTATCTCCAACTATATATATTTTATCTTAGTTGGCTATTACTTTTATGTGGTGTGGTGGAGCATTCTTAATATATATCCACACCCAAATTTCCAAGAGAAATAGCATATCTCCAACCATGAATAAATTATGTAGGAGATATTTATTATAACTTGTTGGCTTTATATGTAAAATCATTGTTTTACATGAAAACTGCATGTTCCATGCCAACACATGGAAATTTAATTTCACCATAAATCATTTTACAATCCATTGGATTTGCTTAATGAAAAGATTCATCAAAGCTCATTTTGAGTGTGGACATCATGTTATGAATGTCTCATTTTCTTCAATCGACAAATAATAAGTGATAAATTTAGGGATGTAAACTCACCAAAATTACCAACTTACGATTGAAGTGGGATTCTTTAATTCTCTCCCTTGAGATGATGACTCTCCTAGTACATTCATCTTGAGCAGAATCCAACTAGGATCAATAACATATCAAATCACCCATTATGAGTCAAGTATTATGCATCAAATCCTGTGGACTCTTAATACTCTTTCTCCAAGATGATGGTTCTTCTTATCTATTCATCTTGGACTGATACTTATTTTTTAGATAGGTTATATTAAGGAGACCTATCCATATATTAATGGTGATTTGGCCTGAAGCCATATGATTCATGATGCATTGCCTACTGTAGAATCAAAAAAAAGCATAACCTTTAAAACGCCCGACCGCCACCGTCCGTGAGCACCTCCATGACCTCTAGGGGCCCCACGCCTCTCCAGGGCCCGTGAGCTTTTTCGGCGTCCCCTCTAGGTACTGCGCACCCTCGTCGTGACGGTTTGTTATCTCTCGAGGCTCTACAGACTTGTTACTATCCTACAAATCACCACATGGTCTTTCCCGTGTTTTGGCCTCACTCGCACGGTGCCGACAATCACTTCCGGTGGGTCACCGATCCTAGTGCTACTCCGGTCCAAGCACGCTTAACTCGGTGTTCTCTCGGGACAAGTGACAGAAAAAGATAAGTGCACTTTGGTGATATATAGGTAGCAAATCAAATCTCTTAACCTCTTCTCGAAACCGGAATGTTACAACTCACCCCGTTAACAGACGCAGCGTCCTTGTTCGCACCACCGCCCTCGGGACTGCCTCCCGGGTCCAGAACCGGTTTGACATAACCTAGAGCTCTGATACCACTTATAACCCCTAACCGCTACCGTCCGTGAGCACCTCCGACCTCTAGGGTTTACCACTTATAACCCTCGTCGGCGGCGGTTTGTTATCTCCGAGGCTTCTGGACTTGTTACTATCCCTACAAATCACCACATGATCTTTCCCTGTGTTTTGGCCTCACTCAGGTGCAGAGAATCACTTCCGGTAGGGTCACCCATCCTAGTGCTACTGGTCCAAAACAAGCTTAACTCTGGGTTCTTTCGGGACAAGTGACAGAAAAGATAAGTGCACTTTGGTGATATAGGTAGCCAAATCAAATCTTTTAACCTTTTCTTAGAAATCGGGATGTTACAGGTACAAGCATAAAAAACAAGAACCCAAGAGGATTTTAAAACCGAATTAGCATAAATCAACAAAACCCATGGCGATCAAGTGAGATTACCTAATCCGTCTCCGAAAACCCTAAATCGACTACTCACTTATTGAGATCGTCATCGAAGCCAAAAGCGAGAAAAGCTAAGACTTGTCATAGATGAAGGATGATTTGATGAGAAGAAATTTATAAAAGGAACAGTAAATCAAACTCGATCTTATTAAATCTCAAAGAGTCATAGAAAATCTAAATCGAAATCTAAAGATAAACTAGAGAGAAAACTAAGAGATCAACTAATTATGCTAAGCGCACGGAATAAAAGTTGTGTAAAAATAAGCCCTCTGCGAGTTATCATTACCCTCGGTATTTATACATAAATTAGGGATAATGAGAATTAGCCATAATTTCGGAATCTTCTCGAGCGGTGCTCACCACTTTCGACCCAGCGGTCAAGTGGTCTGGTCGAGTATCCTCCTCGAGTCTTCATCCGAGTAGCCTACTCGAGTAACCAGGCTTCCTTGCAGTCTTCAACTCTATGGCTCCATGTCACTCGAGTCATGACTCCTTAGAAATCCTCCACATCACTTCATAGCCTAAGAGGTCACCACGGTGATGACTCTTTGCAACTCAAAGTACCTGAAAGTACCACATGTATGCAAAATGCATGCAAACTAATGCAAAGAGGGTAAATATCCGAAATGTCAAATAATTGCAATAAGTGATAAGAGTAATGCCTAAAACCTATGCTAAGTTGCAATAAAACAATAGTAAAAACATGCCAAAATGCAATGTTATCACTTACTTGCTACATTACGTTGAACCACGAATCACATTTGAGCGTGATATGCTTGGAATAAGGCCTCGGAAATTTCAATAGGTTTTACATCGTGAAAGATTTTGACATGTTGATACAGGAAACAAGATGAGGCATATGGAAGTAATAATGCATATAAGGAGGGCTGAAGTCGAAGTAGTAGGTGAAGCGGAGGTTTAATTGAAGAAGAGATTCTAATTGAAAAGAGGGTTTGATTGATGCTGAGGTTCTAGTTGTAACAGAGGGTTTACCTAAGTAATGAAGCATTGGATGAAGAACACGTATTTGGTTAAAACTGAGTCCTCGATTCGAAGAGTTATTCCGATCATATTTGGTTAAAACTGAGTCTCAATTCCGAATTTTTGATCAATCAGTTCATTAATGTTGAAATTGTATGTCTTTTCTTTTTCTTTCTGTAATTCTGAAATTGTTTCCACCATTGTTGAAGTTCTTGAACTTGACAAGATGAAGATGAATGGTTCTTTTGCATGAACATCCATTCATTATCAGTTAATAAAAATGAAGTTGCGATTTTTTTCATTACATGTCCAATGGACTCTTGTTTGATAAAAATTATCATTAATTCAGCAAAATTTAAACATAGTTGTTCCGGAACTAATCAATAAAACAACTAAAGTCGTTGGTTACAAAGTGCAACAAAACTCATTTGATTTGGATGATACAGATACAAAGACTATGTCTCAACTAAACCCATTTTCCATTCAAACTATCTTATCTAATAAAGTAAGGTTCTTTCTAAACTCAAGCATGAGAAGTTGTCATGTGTCTAAACAACTTTTTAATTTTATACATCTTTCTAATAATTAGTACATCTAATTACTATAATCATTTTTATACAACCTTTTTAAATTTTATTATTTTCATATTACTACAATATATTGGCTTATATATATAGATATATATAAACATTTTTATCTAATTAGATGAAACCAAATAATCTAATAAACAATTTATTTGTAAAATTCATAATTAGATTAAACCAACTAATCTAATAATTTTTATAATTTTTTATCTTACAACTAAAATTTATAAAATTCATGGGAATCAATTGACGAAATTGACCCCCCTCCCTCAAAGTAGCTCCGCCACTGAAAGTGTCCATTGGTGTCATTAGTGGGTAAGGGCTTATTGATGTTTATGGTTTTAATGGTTTTCCTCGATTGATTCCATATGTTTATTGAGTCATTAATCGAGTCTATGATATATTTTATTATTTTTACTTTGTTTATAGTTTTTACAGGTTTTACATGTGATTAGAGTTAAAGGGATCATTTGGACTTGCTTTGGACGTTTCATGACTTCCAAGGATCAAAAGGAGATGTATCAAAATCAACCTAGACCACGAGAGGATCAACCAAATTGATGATTAAATGATGTGATGCGTTTTGAAGTAGGGATCGATCGATCCTCAACAAGATCGATTGATCCCATGTACAAGATTCTTTCAACCGACTTAGGGCTGTCTTATTTCATATAAATAGTGTTGTACATGTTTTCTCCAAAACCAACTTGTTATGATTGCTTTTTGCGTATTATTTTCATAGCTAAGAGAGAAGAAATCATTATTCTTCTAGAAGTGCCACTACTAGAAAATATATTTATAGCATCAATTATTTAGTGTCACCTGTATAACTGATGCAAAAGAAAAAAGGAAAATAAACATTTAGAGTCATTTTGTTAAGTTGGCGTTAAAATATAAGATAATTCAAAAAAGCCACAATTTTAGGTATGCCACTCGAAAAAAAAACCATTTCTTCAAAGTCCTTCGAAAAAGTCAGTTTCTCATGTGTAAAATGACCGTTTTTCCTTGGACCATCTGAAACTTTAATTTTTTCATAGGTTTTTATTTTTGTACCACGAGTCTTCATGGACAAATATTTGTTTTGTGTTTTGATGATAATTAGGTTTTTACACCAGGTCAATCAAATAACCCTTAGCACATTAAAGTACTTGAGGGATCGATCCTCAAGGAAACTAGAATAGCAACACTAGGAGCATAAGTCCTATTTCAATCTAAGCAAATAAAAAATATTGTGTTTTTTGAAACCAAATTAGAAAAAGTAAACAAAGCGGGGAAAGAGTAAAAGCGGTTTTAGAAACCAAATAAGAAAAGTGATGAGTCTGGGAATGGCTGTAGCGTAGATGAAATGATGAACCTTTGATGATGTAAAAATACATGAAGAACAATGTCTAGGCTAAAGGATTACTAACTAGACTAATCCAGTTCCGTGGTATTAGCCTCTACACTAATCAATGAATCATCATCAACTTCCATTGGCAATTCAAATGACTAATGAGCATTGATAACAAGTTCTAATTTAACCACTAATCACCATAATCAACTATTTCCATAGGCTAGGCATGAAAAGCACATTTAGATTCTCTCAAGCATTTCATCAAACAACTTCCGGGCATGAAATGCTAATCATCTTGATTTTTCAATTACATGCTTAATCTAGCATTAGTAGCAGCCTAAATGAAAGACTACCTAAGATCTAGTCATAAACATCATCATTAATCCATCAAATCATCTCAATCACCTAACCCTAAACTCATCTAAAAGACTACTCACTCATAATCGTGTTCACAAATCAATTTGCTTGATAGATGACAAATCAGTAAGAGAAGAATAGATGAAAGATTTAAGAAAAGAAAGAGATTTGATACTTTGAAATTGAAAGATTCATACAAAGATCCAAAAGGGGCTAAGAGAAAATTTTAAAAACAAAGCATAAGACATAAATTAGGTTTAAGAGTATTTATAGTGAAAGATAAAAGGAAGTTGGTTCAACACATAACCAACTAAGTAATTTTAGATTCAGCTTGAATTGGACGGTTTAGCAACTTGAACCATGATGTCTCTGTATTTTACCCCATTTTAGCATTTATTTCTCATCATTTTAGATATGGTTTCATCCTTGTTTCACCCCATTTACTGTTGATAACATTGCATTTTGGCATATTTTTACTATTGTTTTATTGCAACTCAGCATAGGTTTTAGGCATTACTCTTATCACTTATTGCATTTATTTGACATTTAGGATATTTAGTCTCTTTGCATTAGTTTGCATGCATTTTGCATACATGTGGCACTTTCAGGTACTTGGGCTGCAAGGGTCATCGTTAATGTGACCTCTCGGGGCTATGAAGCGGCGTGAAGATTTCTGCAAGGGTGCCTACTCGAGTGATTGGAAGCCATACAAGTGAAGGCTACTCGGATGAAGACTTGAGGAGGCTACTCAGCGGAACCACTTAACTGCTAGGTAGGTGGTGAGCACCGCTTTGAGAAGATTCCACAATTTATAGCGAGGGTTCATTAACCCTAATTCTCGTGTATAAATACCTGGGTTAATGATAACTCATGGAGGCGAATTTTAGAACATTTTTATTTTTAGCGCTTTTTTGTAGATTTAGGTTATCTCTCTTAGTTTTTCTCTCTGTTGATCTTTACGATTTAAGTCTGGGATTTTTGCAACTATTTTGCAATTTTAATAGATCGAAGTTTATCTTTACTGTTCCTTTTCTTATTTTCTTCCTCTTGAGATCAAAGCTCTCTTGGGCTTTTGGCCCGATGATGATCTCGATGAGTGAGTAGTGGTTTTAGGTTTTTGGGGATGAATTAGGTAGTCTTACTCGATTGCCATGGGTTTTTATTGATTTATGTTGATTTGGTTTTAAAATCCTTCTTGGGTGTCGTTTTTTAATGCTTGTACCTCTCTGATCAAGAGGATCATGATTTTAGAGTGACTTCATGAGCATCAAAAGTACCTTGAACCACCAGATCTAGTTTTTCCAGGGATTAAGACACAATAGTGTGAGAGTTGGTGCATCAGATGTTGATTTACATCACGACCCAACTTCTCACTTGTTATAGTATTTCTTGGCTTTGCGGATCGAGTCCTTAGTCACTTGTTGAGACCCTTCCCCACGACAGTGGGTTGGATTGAAGTGAGATCCGTCATCAAGGGATTTACCCTGAGTTTAGTAAATTAGCACTGACGTTGAAGAGTGTAGATGATCCTATGAGTCTATCCCCAAGATCCTTTGTCTTTTATTTGAACTAGTTGTCATTTTAGATCTCTTGTTTACTGCGTTCATTAGAGTTCTTGTACCACTCGACTAGTCCACTCGAGTGCACCACTCAAGTGAGCCACTCAAGCCACTTTAGTTTTCACAACTAGTCTTTGATTTCGCATCTTTAGTTTATGATTTGTTAGAGTGTAACAGGCTCTGCATGTCTAGTTTAATTTTATGTATTTTAGGTTGTTAGTAAGAAAAACACTTAAAATATATTGCTTGACTACTAGCTTAATCCACATGTTAAGTGCTAAGGACATGCTCCTAGATTAGGTTCGACATTTCACCCTCTATACTATCTATCGATTGAAACCGAAAAATAATGAGTTTTAACTGTCCTTTTCACTCATTTAGCATACATATTAGGTTTTGCATTAGATTTGCATACATACTGCATTTTGGAGTTATTTTCGGGGCGATTGGATGCTTTTGGAGATTTACTAGTGTTGAGGAAGAATGGTGGAGTGAACTCAATGAAGCTACTCGATCTAGCAACAGGGAGTCCACCACTCGAGGTGCAAGCCGGAGTCCTATGCTAAGACACAGACCTTTGGAGGATCACCACTTGACTAGAGAACTTCGACTTCATGAGCGAGTTAAAGCTTGAAAATTTCACCAACTCGGCCGCTTTCATCCGCGATCAGGAGTTTATCAGGTGGTATCAGAGCAGCTTTGTGTCAGGTTGTGTTGATCTGAATCAAAACATTTCATTTCTGAATCAAACATTTCGCCAAAAACGTTTTTCGCGAAAAACTGTTTTCTATTTGTTTTGATCACTAGGTTCTTAGAATTTTTAAAATCGAATATTAATCCTATAATACGTGAAATCTGTGGTGTTAGAGACCTAGATTGAGTCTAGTTTACACTAAAACTGATTTTAAAATTTTGGTCGATTTGATATTTTAGTCTGACCGATCACATTCAAGCAATTTTGTAAAGGGTTTTTCCACTGATTTTGGATTTTTATAAATTCGTTTTAACTCAACAAATTGTGAGATTGGTTGGATTTGTTTCGAAAAAAGTCTAGTTTTCACTAAAATTGGTTTGAATTTGTTTGTTATGTTTGATATTTTTCCTGAGTCAATTTAGATGACGGTCACCATTAGGGTTTTTCTCGGCGATTGAAAAGTTACTTTTCTTATTTATTTATTTTTTCTGTTGTTTTGCGATTTCTTAGAACACTTTAATAGGAGTCTTTTGGTGTTGATATCCAGGAACACCAGTAGAGCGGAAAAGGAGGAAGCAATAGCGTCGATCAAAACAAATGTATGAAACTCTCACGACGATGTGGGCAGATTAATAGCTGAGCAATTGAAGCCTTTAGACTTGATCAGGAAAAATCAAAGAAACGCTGGAAGGAACATGATGAACAAAGTCAAGCGAGGCTAGTGATCACTTAGAATACTACAATCGATCTTCTAAGTCAAGTAGTCACCGAAAGAAGAAGACATGCTAGAGAAAGCGAGTGGTTCCTAGAGATAATCTGGCTGGAGTGAAAATTCGTATCCCTCCTTTCCAAGGCACCAGTGACCCTGAGGGTATCTTGAATGGGAAAAGAAGATGGAAATCGCTTTCAATTGTCACGACTATCTTGAAGAGAGCAAAGTAAAAGTTGCACCCTACCAGGTTCACCGGTTCGCACTTAGTTGGTGGGATCAGTTAACTCTGACTAGGAAGCGTGTGGGAGATTATCTAGTGGAGACTTGGACTCGGATGAAGAACATTATGAGAAAAGATTCGTGCCAAGTCACTATAATGAGAGCTACACCATCGGTTGCAGAAATATGAGTACAATGAGCGGGTCCATTGAAGGATTATTTCAAAGATGGAAACTTTGATGATAGAGCCGGCATTGAGAGGATCAAGCCACTATGTCTAGATTACATGGGAGGATTAAGCGAGATCTTGCTGATAAACTGGAGGTTCAAAACTATGAAGAGTTTGAAGAGTGTTGCACCGAGCAATTATGTTGACGACTTAAGAGGCTGAAAGCCAAGTTACTCGGCAAAATCTAGTTCTTCTTAGGAAGAAGTCGGAACTCAAAAATATTACAAACCTTATGTCAAACCCAAGGTTTGAGGTCTGGATCTTAAAGGAAAGAGTACTAATGTTGCATAAAGACAAGAGACATCGAGTGTTTTAAGTGTCGTGGCATGGGACATTATGCTGGTGGGTGCTCCAACAAGAGGTTATGATCCTCATGGAAAATGGGAAGTTGAGTCTGAGGATGAGATGCCCTAAGATAAACAACATGAAGAGGATTCATTGGCGAAGAGTATGAACCAGCCGCTAAGAGCAAATGAT
>CM051392.1:18724351-18787821 GCA_028015245.1 Cardamine occulta | reverse complement strand
GTTCACTCCTATCATTTTTAATCACTGTGATACTTCCTTCTAGGAACTATATGCAAAAGGGCTGACCCACTGCATCATCAAAAAATCGTATAAATCACACCAGCCTCTAGAAGTTTTATTATCTCTTTCTTGATCCCTATCCTCGAGGTTGTGGTTTAACCGCTTCGATGTTCTAATGTGTTTCATAGATTCATCCTCAGGTGTATCCTGTATACATAAGTCAGGGATATACCGCTGATATCATCTAGTGAATATCCTAGAGCCTTTCCTCATACTCTCAATTCACACAAAAGTAAGCAATTCCTACATTGCTTAAATCTGCATTCACTATAACTGGATAAGGGAGTTCGACCAAGAAAAACATAACCTGAGCCCCCGCGCGGGGGTTCTTCAACTCTGCTTTGAGCTAAACTATCCTAAGCTCCTCCCAAAAACGGGATTTTGGTAGCAGCTTGTGGGCCGGGTGGTCATTGAAGTTTCACTGGGTTTTCCTCTGCCCCTCCCAGGCTCGTAAATTCGTCTTCTTCCACTCTGATAAATGAATCAAGAAACTGAAGCTTAATCCATGGGCGTCTTAACTCAGAAACCGGTGGTTCACCTCGGGTTTAATCAAAGCGACTTCTAAAGGATCATTCTACAAAAATTCCTCTTCAAACCACATCTTCTGCTATCTCCCGACTCATCATGGATCACAAATGTTCATCCATCAATCACTCCGGTTTCTCGAAGCAGTCATTGCTCATCTCAAACCGAACTAACATACCTCTAAGACGGAGATCAACTATGCCTTCTTCAACATCAATGATGGCACAAGCCGCATAAGAAAGCTCTATCCAATATCAGGGGGTCCTTGGTTCTTCATCGCGTCTCCAGAATCTACAAAATTAGTCGATAAATGTATCCCCAATCTCGGACGCGTACATCTTCAATAATACCCACGGATAGTTTTAGTAGACCGATCCAAAAAATCAATGAGATCTCTGTAGGTTTGAATTTGGTGAATTCCAGATGCTTAGCCACAGAATATGGCAGATCAAATCGACGCTTGGAACCTAAGTCACACAAGGAACGACGCAACGCAAAAAGGTCCTATCTTCACCCAGATAACAAACCTCCTCGGTCTTCTTCTTTCCTTTTCAATAACTTACTCACTGAAGTATGGTGTTGCACTCCTTAGAAAATAATCATTAAATTCTCTTCCTCAACAACCTTACTAGCTACCAGCTCTCATGTAACGCTTGGGAGTGAATGGGCATGATTTGCATGACTTAAACCAAAGGTTGCCTTCACCCCGCAAATCCTTAAGGGTTTCCCTCGTGCACTTTGCATCCCTCTATATCCCTTACGTAGATTTTTTTTTGGAGGTACTAGGATATGGCACCTTGGGTACGTAGAGACTCGCTTTGGTGGAGTTTCAGAGTTTTGAAATTTTCCGAGGAGCACCTGCTTACAAGCGGTGCTCCTGTAGTAGAAGTGGGTGCTCGGAAAATTTTTCTTCGGGAATCGTCGGAACAGCTTCCCGTAGGTTTTCCTGAGCTCGATCCAACCTCAACACTTCCATCTTCCACAGCAAAATCACTTCCTTGAGCTTGGTGCTCAGAATTCTTCTCCTTAGTCTTTCCGTGGAAGCTTCTCATCATAGCGGTAACCAGCAACTTTCCACCCTCAACTCAACAGACATTCACGGATATTTATTCTCGGCACCCACTTCACCGGAAGAGCTCTTAACTGATCTTTTGATAGCCTCAGCGGTTTGAGCTACTTGTGTATCAAGTTTCTTCACACGCGCCGGTAACAGCTTCATACTCGTGGTTTAAACCAGTGTACATGTGATCTACCTTGGTATTAATCTCAGCAGACACCTTCTGTTAAGTTAACCATCAGTCGCTGCATAAGACTTTTCAGTTCATCTTGAGACGAAGGGCGCGAGACGGCTTGTTGTAGGTGCCGTGAATTGACGCTTGTTGTTGGTTTTCTTTGAACCGATTCTGATTCTGATTAGGGACGATTGCTTCCCTGAGTGTCGCTGGAGTAAAACTTTTGAAAACCTTGAGCCAGGTGGCAACTGATTAATACCCCTTGTTGGATAAACTTGGTCTTGTGGGTTCTCGACATTGGTGCTTGGTAGGAGAGGTTGGGGTGGCTCCGATAATTTTGATTGAACCCACGGTTCTGACATATCCCTGACCACCTCACATAGTTAACCCTTATGTACTCCAGCATCGCCATCTTCTTCAAACTTCGAGAAAAAAAGCAGCCCTATTCTTTTCCACAAACTTGACCGGCTTCGACTTTCACAGAGAGTAAGTTTACCTTCAATGTCAGCCTCATCTATCTTCTGAGTGTCCACACTGTTAACTTTACTGGACCCATCAGACTCAGGAGACCTGTTGCTAGAGCTTGAAGCAAGGTTCTCTATCAGCTCAAAAGCACCATCTCTAGTCTTGGTCATAAAAGACCTGTTATCATGGCATTAAGGCGCTATGTAATCCCATTCAACTCCATCATAAAATATTCCCAGAATCTGTTCATCTTTAAAACCATGATGAGGACACTCTCACGGTATTCCTTCAGTCTTTCCCAAGCTTCAAAAAGCTTCACCGGAATGTTGTTGAAAAGATGAAATTTTGTTTCGGAGCAGGCTGCCTTGGACTTAGTGTAGTGTGGTCCAAGAAGGCAGCTCTAACTTCATCCCTACATCCTCAAAGAACCAGCTGGCAATGACTTCAACCACCTCTGAGCCTTGTCAGCAAGAGAAAGAAACAGCTTGCATTTAAGAAACTCACGCAGTACCCATATCAACCGGTAGGCTGCAGATTTCTTCAAAAATTTTCGATGGTCCATCGGTATTTCAGCTGGCAGTCCGTGAAAGAGGTGTTGTTTCACCAATGTGATCATCTGAGGCTTGATCTCATAGTCTTGCCTCTGAATTATTGGAGAAACAATAGCCGACTGGTTTTGATAAAATGCATGGGATTATCATAATCCCTATACCCGCTGAACTCGCGGAGCTGGCGGTCGATCTCTTCCAACTAACAATCTGATCCCTTAGCAACTGTAACTGAGCAGCCATACCATTGTCTTGTTCAGCCATGATGACCGGAGCAGCTGTAAGTCTCTTTTGACGGTTTTGACGCTCGATGCGAGCTAACTCTTCATGGTAGGATGATAGATCTTTGGTGCAATTTCTTCGTTTTCTACTGGTTATGCATCCGACACATAGTAGAAACAAATAAAAAAAGATCAGTAGTTTCTTAGACTGAAAACAAAATCATAAATCAAAGGTAACGAATTGGTCCCCGCAACGGCGCCAAAAACTTGATGTACAATGTTTTAACCCAATTAAATACCGCAAGTGCACAGAACAATCGTAATAGTATAAAAGGAATCAATCCACAGAGACCAAGGTTACACTATGAAATTATGAGATTTTAATTCAAAGCTAAGACAATATGGTTTTTGTGTATTTTTCTAACAGCAAATAATTAAATTAATTGGTGTAAAACAATTAATAAAAAGGCACTAGGTTAAGGTGTTTCGCCTTGATTCGAGACAAGGCTGAGCAACTATTCAGGGCTAATTAACTACCGGTCTAGGAACTCAAACACAAATGAATGTCGCCCCACCTCGTGGATGTATCGACAACTTTATCTAACAACCTAGATACTAAACTCTCGCCTCGACCTAGCGAAGACTATAAGCATTAACAAACAGGTTCAATATGTTCACAATCAATCGTGAGTAATCAACTCCTGGCATTACCAATTGCTCACCAATGATTTATCTAGCAACCCAGAGCACTCTCGTGAATAAGTTTAACCTAAAATCATAGGCTAGGTGATCAAGCTAACCTAGGCATTATTTAACCCCTATCACAAGACAGATAAATTCCATTCCTATTTGTGCTCAGCCATTAACAACCTAAATCACCATTGAAAACCTTAACCTAGCTAGGATCTACTCACACATAGCAAAAATCAAACACAACAAAGCAAGGAGAGGAATTCATGATTTATTAAAAGAATAAGGTTCAGAAAAACTTCTCAAACAGAGTTAGGGAATGATCGATGATGGAAGAATAAAGATCCAAGGCTGAACAAAAACAAATCCAAGTCGAAAAGGTACAAAGGGGTGGTGTCTTGAAAACCAAAAATAACCTAGAACGAAGAACCGAGGTCTGAAAAGAGCGTGATGTAACGTGTTACAAGTCTGAGGCGGCTACCTCTATTTATTCTAAAAAATAAAAATAAAAAACGTGTCTAGGTAAAATAGGTCGAGTAGTGCTCGCCAAGCGAAAATCGCCTTTTGGCTCAAAATTGCTCCTTTTGCTCCTATGTCTTCCAACATCTTCAATCCATGCTCCAGAGCCTTAAAATACCTGAAAAGACACAAAAAACTAGAAAAGACTCAAACAATAAGAAAAGACTAGCTAAAATGGGACAAAATACTAATATATCAACTCCTCGGACTTAGACCTTTGTTTGTCCTCAAACAAAACAAGATCAAGAACCGAGAAGAGGTTTGAAAATCACGGGAACTCACTTGCTTGTTGGAAAAATTTTGAACTTCATACTTTCTTCATCGGACCTAGGACATGTACCGTAGTTAGCCGTCGGGTTCATAACCTAACCTTATTAACTCACAACCCAACAGAAGTTTCGAATCCCCAACGTCATCTCTTACATAGATGCCTTATCTCGAGGTATGCTTTGATTACTACTTGATGCTAAACTGTTAGGATTTGAGCAACTTAAGAATATTTATGAAACTAATGCTGAGTTTCAAGAGATTTTTAAGTCTCTCAAATTCGCTTTTGGAACGTATTTTAGGCATGATGGATTTTTATTCTTTGAAAATCGATCAAGAGCGGTATATGATGGATTCACTAACAAACATACATTTGAATACAAATGAAGAAAGACTACCTTAGCGACCATTACTAACTCACAAGGTATACCTTGATCAACTTAAACTTAAGGGTAATAAAGACAAGGTAAGAAGACTAATCTTTTGCTATGATGGGAAAAATCATATGAGGATCCTTTCGATCCTAATTTATATGTTCTTTCGGTAAAATATTTCATAAATCTAACCTTGCACCGGTGCCGAAAGTGTGTCTAAACACTTTTTGTAGGTTATAGGTGTTAATTCTGAGCAAACACATCAAGGAACACATCATCATAAAACAGAGCCACACTGTAATGAAAGAAGTGACTACATTCAAGAAGAGGAAGAACCAAATGCTAGTAAAATCTTCGAGAAGTACCGCACTAATCCAACCGCCAAGTACTTTGCATATGATGATGAGAATAAGCTTTCTACAAAGTCATGTTCTCAACAAGACCCATGAAACCTCATCAGCCCAAGCTCTAAGTGTTTCCAAACACCAAGGATCCCCATCAGATTCTCGACAAGAATCTAAACGGGTTTAACTTTGATCATTGTTCTTTTGGTTTAAAAACGATATATCCTATGGCTAATCAAGAATTTTTTGTTTGATAGGATAAGTAAGAGAGATCCTAGGATGCTCAATGAACAGATGTTTGAGTTGAAGAATAGAAACTCAACTAATGAATCGAACAAATATGGAGATTTTTTGTTCAATATCTCCGCGATAAAAAAACAAGGAACTATGGAGCTGAATTCCAGCGCCAACTTGTTCCCATGACGCACAATCAAGAAAGGAAGAGAGGAATTTCTGTATAAATCTTTTAAAGAAAGCAACCACGGTTGAACCTTTCGTGAAAAATCAAGACAACCTTAATCACCCGATGATCTCCGAGCTAAGTATATTCTAAGTCTTTATTCTCATGATTCTAACTTAATGTTGTTCTTGGTCAAACATATTTGAGGACAAACTTTTTAATCGGGGGAGGATGATGCGATTCTAGGAAGCCCAGTAGCAAGGAGCAAGGAGTTGAAGCCAAGTGATGTGATCATGGATAGCTCACAGAAGCAGCTTGAACCCGAGGATGCTTGCCGCACCAAGTGGACCAATGACAAGATCGAGAGCCAAAGAATTTCAGAGCGCCATCTCCAATTACTCACTCAAGTTCAACCGACTAAAATTCAGTTCGAGAACAAGGAAAATCAAACCGCCTTGGTTGCTCGAGGGACTAATAACGGGTGATTCTTTGTACTTTTTTTTCCTAGCCTTTGGGTTTTTCCCAATGGGTTTTCCAAAGGAAGGTTTTAATGAGGCAAATGGGTCACTCTAATCCATCTTAGTCCACAAGAGTTAAAACAAGTTTGGTCCAAGTTCAAGTCCAATAAATTTTGGAATTATCTTTGAAGTCTCAAGCCCAAGGAGGAGATTAAATCAGCCCAGCTCACTAAATTACCTGATTAATTTCGGCCAAGGAGGAAGAGGTGGCTTGGGAGACTCCAAGAGATATTTTCAACTAGTTAATGTTTCTTTTAATTTCTATGAATTAATTCTAGTTTTCTTACTTCATTTTTTTCTTTAAAACTCTTTTGTTAGCATCATTTTCGGATTCAACCAAGTTTTTTTTATTAAAATCGAGAGTGTTTTCTCTTGTGTTCTTTGAAGAACAAAACTGATTGTTGGTGAGTCATATCCTTCAACCGAACCGAATCAAGGTGTGTCATATCGGCGATTCAAACCTTGGCGCTAAGTGTGCATATCTTGGAAAAGTCATTGAGGAAATATCCAAGGCCTTCCGCAACCTTGGCGATCCATTCACTCCACCTCTATCTATCTATCTATCCATTCCTTACATCTTACCCTCAAAGTGCCGATTCTAGGAGGATCATATCAAGTGGTATCAGAGCACACTTTCGGGATCGGTATTTGTATCTATCATCTTTTGATCTTAGACTTTTCATTTCTCTCTTGTCCTTCTAATCTAGTTGATCGGATCAATCAATTAGGGGATTTAGTCGATTTGATTTTTTTATCTTTGATCATATTTTTTTCTGTTTGATCTTTCTATAGTTCTAGTTTTATTTATGAGTTGTTGAAAAAAAAAAAAAAGAATTTGATCGGACCAAAAGAAAAAAAAAAAGAGAAGAAAAAAAAAAAAAAGAAAAAAAAAAAAAAAAACAATCCTAAAATTAATTACTTAGGGGGTTTTATTTTCTAATTTTATCTCTTTAATTTTCTGATCCTTGATCTGTTTAAAAAAAAAAAATATACTAAACTTTTCTTTCTCCTTTTCTATCTCAAATCATTTGTTTCAATTTGTGTTGTTGGAGTTGTTCATCCGATTTGATCGGTTTTGTTCCATACTAACCATTGAGAAAATCGCTGAGAGAGAACATCTTGAGTGCTGAGTGATTGAGTGAATAAAAAGGAGAGAAACACTTCAGAGGATCGACTTTTTATTGCTAACGCTTGTTAAGTGTGCAGGGAAAACAAGATCAATATGTCAAATCATTCCAGCGAAGAAGTCGAGAACACCAACCGAGCTCAAAGAAGAAGAAATAACACCCTGGACATGCAGACCTTAATGGTAGAAATGAGGCGGATGGTGAGGGAAGAAATGGGTGTAGTCAATGCAAGGATCGAGCACTTATTCAAGAGTCCGTTAATCAAGGACTATTGCCTAATACTGTTGCTAGAAGAAGAAGAGCACGCCCAGATGAAACTGATGGGGAAGACTTGCATTATTACAGCAGAGGTAGCCAAGCTTCTAATCAAAGTGAAAGAAGGCCGAGACGATAAGAGAAGCTAGGGTCTAAATGAAGATAATCTCGTGGACTTAAGTTGAAGATACCACCATTCCATGGGAAAAATGATCCGGATGTCTACTTGGGAGGGAGAAAAAATTGAGCTCAGATTTGATTGTCAAAATTATTCGAGCAAAAGAAAGTTCAAGTAGCGGCAACGGAATTTTCTGATTATGCAATTAATTGGTGGGATCAGATTGTGACGAGTCTAAGACGAATCAAGAACCGCCGGAGTCACTTGGGGGAAGAAGTTGAAAAATCTGATGAGAAAAAGATTTGTTCCAAGCCACTATCATCGGGAGTTGCAATCAAAAAGCTTAGGCGTTAACTCAAGGGAAGTAAGGGTGTAGAGGACTATTACCAAGAGATGGAATCTCTAATGCTTAAGGCCGATATAGATGAAGATGCTGAGGCGATTTATGGCCAGATTTTTTGAGTGGTTTAGCTCGTGATATTCAAGATAGAATGGAGCTTCAAACTTATAAAGATTTGGAAGAAATGCTTCATAAGGCTGTGTTGGTTGAACAGCAAGTTAAAAGGAGAAGTACTTCTAGACTTTCCTATGGAGCTGGAGCGTCTAATACTAGGGACGGGTTACAGCCGAGAGGATAAAACTGTTTCCAAGTCAAGACCGGACCCTAAACCCCACGCCATTGCTGAAGACATCAAGGGTAAAGCTGTAGTTACTACGCCTAGAAATCGGGACGTTAAGTGTTTCAAGTGTCAAGGGAGAGGACACTACGCCAACGAAAGTGCACCAATAAGAGAACTATGATTCTATTGGATACTGGCAGATTGAAACTGAGGAGGAAAAAACTTGAAAGTGATGTTGAAACCGAGGAGGACATAGAATTACCAGCCATCGGAGAATTATTGGTAACAAGGCTGCCTTGAGTATTCAGGGTTAAAGATTCTGTCGAAGAGCAGCGGGAAAACTTGTTTCACACTTAGATGTTTGGTACAAGGTAAGGTCTGCAGCCTTATTATTGATGGTGGAAGTTGTACTAATGTGGCGAGGAAACAATGGTGAAGAAGTTAGGACTGAAGTTAGGAAGCATCCCAAACCATTTAAGCTTCAATGGCTTAACGATGCTGGTGAGATGACGGTGAGCCGCCAAGTATTGGTTCCTTTAACCATAGGCAAGTATGAGGATGAGATATTATGCGATGTCTTACCTATGGAGGCCGCCATATACTACTTGGAAGACCATGGCAGTTCGACAGAAGGGTCTTACATGACGGTTTTACTAACCGCTACTCTTTTTGAGTTCAATGGCCGAAAGACGATACTGGCCCTTTAGCGCCACATGAGGTTCATCAAGACCAACTTCAGCTGCAGCAACAAGGAAAAACCATTGTGAGGAACCCCTAAACACGCCACCTCAAAATAAAAAATGAGAGTTCGAGAAAACCCAAGAAAAAGGCTTGTGAGAGTAAAACCCGTGAGGCATTCAAATTTCTTTGTGAGGTCAAATGTGGTTAAGAGAGCTCTGTTTTCTAAACAACCCATTCTATTATTTGTTTACAAGGAAGCATTGTTGAACCTTACTAACCCCTGCACCGAATTTCCGAGTAAAATCTCTTCTATTTTGCAGAACTTTGAAGACGCTTTCCGGAGGAAAATCCTAAGGGATTGCCGCCGTCCGTGGATCGAGCACCAGATCGATTTCGGGCCGGGAGCTTCACTTCCCAACAGGCCAGCATACAGAACCAATCCGTGGAGACTAAGGAGCTTCAAAAGCAAGTGAGTGAGCTGATGGACAAAGGATACATACGAGAGAGCATGAGCCCTTGTACTGTGCCGGTGTTGCTTGTCCCAAGAAGGACGGGACTTGGAGGATGTGTATTGATTGTTGAGCCATCAACAATATCACTGTAAAGTATCGCCACCCTATCCCTCGCTTAGATGATATGTTAGATGAGCTGCATGGTTCTAGTATATTTTCGAAAATAGATCTTAAGAGTGGATACCACCAGATTAGGGATGAAAGAGGGTGATGAATGGAAAACTGCTAAAACTAAAACATGGCTTGTAATGAATGGTTAGTTATGCCATTTGGATTAACCAACGCACCTAGTACTTTTTATGAGGTTGATGAATCATGTTTTAAGGAGCTTCCTTGGAATTTTTGTTGTTGTTTACTTTGATGATATCTTAGTTTATAGCAAAAAATTTAGAAGAGCATGTTAATCATCTAGAAGCGGTTTTGATGGTACTTAGGAAAGAGGAACTTTATGCTAATCTGAAGAAATGCACCTTTGTACGGATAACCTTGTGTTTCTAGGTTTTGTCATAAGTGCAGATGGCATCAAAGTGGACGAAGAAAAGGTGACGAGTTGTCCGAGAATGGCCCAATCCGAAAACCGTAGGAGAAGTGAGAAGTTTCCATGGACTAGGGATTCTATCGGAGATTTGTGAAGGACTTCAGTACCATAGCTGCTCCTCTCACTGAAGTGATCAAGAAAAATGTCGGATTTAAATGGGAAGAGGCACAAGAAGAAGCATTCCGAGTGTTAAAGGATAAACTCACCAATGCACCACTTTTATCTTTACCGAACTTTCTTAAAACTTTTGAAATTGAGTGTGATGCATCTGGTGTAGGTATTGGACCTGTCTTGATGCAAGAGAAGAAGCCCATTGCATTTTTCAGTGAGAAGCTTGGAGGAGCTACCTTGAACTATCCAACCTACGACAAGGAGTTGTACGCGCTTGTCCGAGCATTGCAAACATGGCAGCACTACCTCTGGCCGAAGGAGTTTGTTATTCATACTGACCACGAGTCTTTGAAGCATCTAAAGGGTCAGCAAAAGCTCAACAAGAGGCATGCTAGGTGGGTAGAATTCATCGAAACATTTCCATATGTGATCAAGTACAAACAAGGTAACGAAAATATAGTTGCTGATGCCTTATCTCGAAGGTACGCCTTGATTTCTACTTTGGATGCTAAACTTGGGCTTTGAACACTTTAAAGATCTTTATCAAGTTGATTCTGATTTTCAAGAGATTTTTAAGTCATGTGATAAGTTTGCTTTTGGGAAATATTTTAGGCATGACGGATTTCTTTTCTATGAAAATCGGTTATGTGTGCCTAATTGTTCCGTGAGAGATTTGTTAGTTAGGGAAGCGCATGGAGGAGGCTTGATGGGGCATTTTGGGATTTCCAAAACTTTAAAAGTGATGCAAGAACACTTCTACCGCAAATGAAGAGAGACGTTGAAAGAATTTGTGGGCGAACATCACGCGGCAAACAAGCCAAATCGAAGGTACAGTCCCAAGGTACGTACACGCCTTTGCTTATTCCTGATCAGCCTTGGACTGACATTTCTATGGATTTTGTGCTTGGATTACCTAGAACTAGGACTGGAAAAGATTCAATCTTTGTTGTTGTCGATAGGTTCTCTAAAATGGCACATTTTCTTGCTTGTCATAAACCCATTTATGCTTCCCATATTGCTGAATTGTTCTTTAAAGAAATAGTTCGTTTGCATGGAATGCCTAGGACTATAGTCAGTGACAGGGATACAAAATTCTTGAGTTATTTTTGGAAGACGCTTGGTCTAAGCTTAGGTACTAAGTTGTTGTTCTCAACTACTTGTCATCCTCAATCCGACGCCAAACTGAAGTAGTTAACAGAACTTTGTCTACCTTGCTGCGTGCCTTGATTAAAAGAATTTAAAAACTTGGGAAGAATGCTTACCACATGTTGAATTTGCTTATAACCGATCTGTGCATTCCGCCACCAAGTTTTCTCCTTTTGAAATTGTTTACGGCTTTAATCCTTTATCTCCTTGGATCTAACCCCATTGCCTTTGAAAGGAAAGAGTAAGCTTGATGGGAAAAGAAAGTTGAACTTGTTAAACAGATTCATGAGAAAGTAAAGCACAACATAGAGGAGAAGACGGCTGTACGCTAAACAAGCTAACAAGGGCAGGCGCAAGATGATTTTTGAGGAAGGAGATCACTTGGTTACATCTAAGGAAGGAGAGATTTCGGCTGAGAGGAAGTCTAAGTTGATGCCTAGGGATTGACGGTCCATTCCGAAGTCACAAAGAGGATCAACGATAATGCTTACCAACTCGATCTCCAAGGTAAGTACAATGTGAGTTCAAGCTTTAACGCTGCTGACTTAATCCTTTTGTTGCAGATGTTCCAGATTTGAGGACAAATCCTTTTCAAGAGGGAGGGGATGATGCGATCATGGATAGCTCACAGAAGCAGCTTGAACCCGAGGATGCTTTGCCGTACTAAGTGGACCAATGACAAGATCGAGAGCCAAAGAATTTCAGAGCGCCCATCTCCGCATTACTCACCAGTTCAACCGACCAAAATTCAGTTCGAGAACAAGGAAAATCAAACCGCCTTGGTCGCTCGAGGGACTAATAGCGGGTGATTCGCTTTGTACTCTTTTTTCCTAGCCTTTGGGTTTTTCCCAATGGGTTTTCCAAAGGAAGGTTTTAATGAGGCAAATGGGTCACTCTAATCCATCTTAGTCCACAAGAGTTAAAAAAAGTTTGGTCCAAGTTCAAGTCCAATAAATTTTGGAATTATCTTTTGAAGTCTCAAGCCCAAGGAGGAGATTAAATCAGCCCAGCTCACTAAATTACCTGATTAATTTCGCCAAGGAGTGGAAGAGGTGGCTTGGGAGACTCCAAGAGATATTTTCAACTAGTTAATGTTTCTTTAATTTCTATGAATTAATTCTAGTTTTTTCTTTACTTCATTTTTTCTTTAAAACTCTTTTGTTAGCATCATTTTCGGATTCAACCAAGTTTTTTTTATTAAAATTGAGAGTGTTTTCTTGTGTTCTTTGAAGAACAAAACCGATTGTTGGTGAGTCATATCCTTCAACCGAACCGAATCAAGGTGTGTCATATCCGCGATTCAAACCTTGGCGCTCAAGCGTGTCATATCTTGAAAAGTCATTGAGGAAATATCCAAGGCCTTCCGGCAACCTTAGAGCGATCCATTCACTCCAACTCTATCTATCTATCTATCCACTCCTTACATCTTACCCCCGAAAGTGCCGATTCTAGGAGGATCATATCACCAAGGATAACAATAGAGAAGCTCGGAGCAAAAAGAGCTAAAGGAGCACTTCTCGACCAAGGAGTTATTTTCAGACATTGGAGTATCACCTTCACATGAGAGTTTTGCTACAACTAGTAAAGACTCAAGAGGACCACCGGGTTATGAGGAATGTTTCAAGGCCACCTTGGTCATGTTGCATGCCCGAAAGCTAGGTGTATGGCCGATGATCCGGTAGACTTTCCCTTGTCTCGGTTTTGTCCCAATGGGTTTTCCAAAGCAAGGTTTTTAATGAGGCTAGTGGATCATATGTCCATCTATGCCATGCCCTAATTCGGTCCAACAAGGCCCAAGTTCAAGTTCAAGACATCCTTGGACCCATCTTATCTTATCTCTTCTTATTTTCAATTAAAACTTGTAGTTAACTTGTGTGTGTTTCGAGGTGTGGTTTCTAGGCTTGTCTCAAACCATCTCCTCTTCTTTTCATCTCTTTCTCTTTATATTCTGCCTGAGACTCTTTTGTTCTTTAACCATGTTTTTGATATATCAAGGTTTTTACCAGTTTTTAGCCGTAACAGATGCAGTCTTTATAGAGTTTTTTCGGTGTTTTCGAGTCTTTTAGAATTTTTTCAGGTTCTTGCATGATTTAGACCATTATGGAGCTTTTGGAGGCTTTTGGAGTCAAAGGGATGAAAGTATATTTGAAGAGGAGTGATCGCAGAGGAATGGCCATATATTTACCTCAAAGGTTAATCGACACCAGTGAAGGAACGCAGTAGGATGTTGGTGTCGATCGACATAGACACCAGGCACTCAAAAAGATTTATAGAAGATTTCTTTCGCCCAAAAAAATCTCCAGAATCTTCCGGGACTACCTTGGCTCGTGGTTTAGCTTTTATTTTTAGGGTTTTGGCCAATTGTTTAGGCCACATTTCTCTTACTCTTGAATTCTATTCACAGACTTTGAGAGAAATTTTGAGAGATCTATTCTATTTTATTCGTGATGTTTGCTTTATTCACCATGTTCGAAAGTACTTTGCTTGTTAGGTTTAGGGATCTTCAAAGGTTTATGATGAATTGTTAGATTGTTAGATTTGTTAGGATCGAATCAATAGAATCTTCATCTAGATTGTGTTTATTGCTTATTCTAGGCTTGCGACCTATAATATGATCTTAGGTTGATTAGTTGACACAAAAGTGTAATTGATTGCCTGAACTATCTTAGATGAGCAAAATAACAATTTGCAAAGGAATTTGGTTTAGGTATTTTGTGAACAATCTAACCTCATCATTAATGCTTGTCGAATTGAGGAATTTAGCAAAGAAATTTGGAATTTTAGATTTAGAATTTTAGATTTAGACATCGATAATTTATGTAGCTAAAGCTGGTTTATTTTACCATTGTGTTTTGAGTTCATGAACGGTTCTTAATAATAATCCCGATAATTTACTTGTTCTGCAATTCTGAATTACCTAAGAAATTATCTAAGCTTTAGCTCTTTTCCCAATTATTTTACAACCCGATTTAATTGCTTTGCTGTTTTTAATTACAATTTCTGTTGTTTAGCTTAATTCAATAATTGAAAATCTATTGTGTGAACGTGAGTCTCTGTGGGAATTCAATTCCTAAGTACTACAAAGCATCTCTTAATTTGAGAGAGTAGCTCTAGGGTTAATTTGAGCATACACTCACTTTTAATCAAATTTATCTTTGAGATTTTCATCTCTTTTGTTGGAGTGATTCCGACTAGAACATTGGTGTGTTTATCCAATTGTTCTAACCCGATCTTTGGCGATATCCATTGATCACCCTCGATTCTATGGTGTGTTTATGCATAGTTCCAACCCGATTTTTTGGTGTGTATATCCAAAGATCAACCGACTTATTGATAAGCTTTTCATGGCGTTGTCGTGGCGCTATTCAATCCACTTCATCATCAACCTATCATCCATTTCTCTTGATAGATTGCTCGCTTGTCGAATCTACTTTAAAATCTTCAACGACTTGACTTCACGGTGTCGAGATTGGGTGATTCTCCCGAATCACATCACTTACCTTCTTTCTTTTCGGTCGCTGAACATTTGCTTCCTAATCGATCCCATTCCGTAGATAATCGTTATTAATCAAGTCAGCCCATTGGTCATAGCCATACTCCTTCTTCGCTATCTAGCTATTCACAATCGAATCCCATTTCGCCATTTTGTTCACGCTTTTTACTGTTTTCCACGCCTCGGTATTGATTTTTGTTTACCACTTTTCCTTTGTTCAACCCTTTATCTTCATCGATTACCCCTACCAACATCTTTTGTCGCCTTTTTTTTTCTAAACTCTCTCTATCGACGTTGGTAACCCTTTAAGCTCTGCTTCCACAATCTCCATACGAGCTACAAGGATATCCTCGGAAATGCTATTGTCTGTTCATGAATATCCAGAAATCCTTCGCTTTCATTTACTTCAACGACACCCTTCCCAACACCGCGGTCTACACTTTTTAACGTTGAGAACATGTTCAAATTGTTCTTCCCAATTCTGATTTTTTAAACTGTCGGAGTTCAACATTGCAACTAATTAAAACTGGCGATATCTTCCTTGAGTGAAAAACAAGTGGTCTCTGTTTCATACAAAATATTCAAATATGGATTGGTTTTGTTGTTTTTGACATTAAATGCCTCAACTACATTACTAACCAAACTTTAGTAGCTAGTCTTTTCACTCAAAGCCACAATCCTCACCATTTTGTCGTGACTAAAAAGAAAACTCCATCTTCCAAAGTCACCACATTCCCATTCCCAAGCTGTCACCGCCACAGAGTCCTCCATTCTACTTAACTTACGTTAACCTGCAAAAGAAGTCATTTTTAGCAGAATATCACATCTTCTTCCCTTATAAGTACTTATCGCCCTCCTCTTCATAATAAATGCGATTTTTTCTCTTACACAGTTCTAATTAATCTTCAACCCAACCACTGTCATAAATTATACAACTTACGCTCCACAAAATTAAACTCGCCTAAGTCTGTAGATGTTGTCTCTTCGTTAGTAAGTTTTTTTTTCTCTCAAGAAATTCTTGTTTTTTGTCCTCACAATTTTTAGATTCCCACTTCTTCTACTCAGAGACAAAATATAGTTTCAGTCATTGTTTATTCATATTCCTTATTACCCTCTTTGTCCACATTTAATGCAACTTCGCTTTTTTTCATAACTTTTTCAGAGAGATATAAGTTTCAGTTTCTCTCCTAAATGCACACATAGAGGACAAGCCGAGGGTATTTTGGTCTTCTCCTTAAGGAGACTGCCACAACAAAAGGGCATTTCGAAAGACGGCTCCACAAAGTGAAGTACCAAAACCGCAGTTTAACATGTGGCATTCTTCGAAAATTCCCTAAATAAAATTAACCACTTTATTAATATTAAGCATAAACATGCCATCACAGAAATATCCAAATCCAACAAAGACACAAAACTTTGATAAGACATACTTATTTGATTCATACACTTGTTTGAATCCACACTTATTTAAAACACTATTGGAGACTAAAATTTTCCTAATTCCGTGGTACATGAATTATACCATTAAGATTAAGAATTTTTCTAGAACTAAATTCTAACATCACTTTTCCACGGCCTAGGATAAGAGAGTTCGATTCATTGCCTATATAAAGTATGCACCCATCTTGAGCTGGCTCGTATGTGTTGAATCAACCACGATCCTTGCAAGCATGTATTGTTTCACCTGAGTTAATCCACCACGCCACCTCATCATCCTGCACATAAAATGCCTCAATAATTTTAGATACATAATTCACTTTTGAATATGAATCAAAAACAGAATTCTAACCATGATGAGAGAATGTGCCTTTATATTTAGACCCTTGTTCCAAACGTTATTGTTGCATTTTATTCTTATCCTTTGTTGTCCGATAATCACGCTTGAAGTGACCCGCTTGTTACAAATCAAACAAACGCTTTAACCTGTTGTTAGATCCATCGTTAGTGTTGTTACTAAACTGACGCTTTTCTCTTATTCTTCATCTTAGAAATCCCACTTTCCTCCATCTTATTGATGGAAGTTCCAACCTCTGTATCTTTGGCGCTTCCTCCTCTTGTGCCCTTAGAGATTCTTTTGATGCTAAATGGCTACCAAGTTGTACAAGAGACAACTCTTCCTTTTTGTATTTCAACATGTGTTTAAAATTGATCCATGAAGGCGTAACTTGTCAATGATGCTCATCATGAAACTCATTATTCTTCTTGCAAGCTACTAGGGGTGAAGCTAAATCATTTCTTAAATCTGTACCCACGTTTTTTTACCTCTGCTTCATGTTTGGGGTCTCCAATTGGTCAATTTAAATTATTGGGAGCTTCTTTCTCATCAATCCCAACATCAACAATTGGTGACACGACACAACATGCATCATTTGGTTTCCCTTTTGGCCAAGAGAGTTGGACCAATTTGGCTTTTATGGTTTCTATATGTGAGGCTAATTGCTCAATCTTGAAGTTAAACTCATCACATATGCCATCGGTCTTCCTAACAATTGCTCATAACTTTTTATCAATCTCAATATCGCCCACTTGTTGACCTGCTATGACGTGATTCAATAGCTTTCTGGCCTCCTCATCTTGGGTTGATGCTTGAGAATATTCAAAATATCCTTGTTGATGTCTTTGAACCCATGGTGAAATCATTGATTGACAAGAGTACACTCTGGTTAGAATACCCATTGGTGCCCACAAAATCGACTTTGCTCTTGGTCTCTTTGACAAACCCCATACCGTTGGTCATGTAGAATTTAACATAATCCCTCTTCCTATTGCTCATCAACTAAATTATGTCTTCTTTGTTGCATCATCATGAAATTCTCCACCTTATTCAATTGATCTTGCAAGTTTTTCCATTTGTAGTCTTCCTTGGTCTTTCTATAGTTTATCGATCACATATCTCATTGTAGCTTTGACCACTTTAGGCGAGATTCTCAACAAGTAGTTCTCCTTGTTCTACGGTGAGGTTTTGAAAACGCCCTTTGCTAGCCGCGATCCAATATCAACTTTAGCTCATTATGAACTCCCCAATATAAAATACTAAGGATAACTTGCTTGTTGAATCCATGATGGCAATCTCGAGTATATCCCTTAAGTCTTCCCCATGCTTCATGAAAACTTTCATGAATCCCTTGTTTGAAGCTCAAGATGTTTTTTCTAAATTAGACCGCTTTTTTGCTTAGAGTAAAAATTTAGAAGGAAAATCTTCTTGCAATCATCCCAAGAATTGACCAAATGAGTTGGTATAGTTCTCTCCCATTTGCTTGCTTTTTCTCCAAGAGAAAATGGGAACAAAATAAGCTTGATACTGTCTTCGGGCACACTACCAATCCTAAATGTACTACACAACCTCTCAAACATGTCTAAATGATCATAGAGATTCTCCATTGCTAGCCCCAAAAACATAGAGCCTTGAATCAATCTAATCAAACTTGTCTTGATTTCATAAGCATTGGCTTCTATCAGGGAGGTTGGATTACATATCTCGACTCATGATATTGAGGAGCATCCACGCTTCCTATTGTAGGTGTGGATCTTTTGAGCATTTGTCGGTTTGACCTTGATGCTTGAGGTTGTGGGAGATTGAGGATTGCTTCTTTGATTTTCTATATTCAACGCCTCAAATGATCTAGTCTCTCCATTTATCTTCTTTTTGTTTGGGTACCTTCTAAAGCATAAGATAATTAACTAAGACAAGTTAGTAACTATAAAACCAAATAAAATTCACCATCTCAACTAGATTTATATTTTAATCATATGCGCAAAAAAAAGCCTTAGGCTCAAACCGAATCCGAATCTTAATGGTTAAACGCTATTGTCCCCGGCAACAGCGCCAAATTGATAACACGCTCAATTATCCTGTCGCATTATAGTACTGAGGGTTTTTGAACCACAAGGACAAAAGGGTTGACGCACTATGACTATAGGATTCTAATTTAATCTAAGGTAAAAAGAGTTTGTGATTTTAAAATGAAATTCGAAACTAAATGAAAGCGGGAAAATGACTAAAAGCATTTTTGAAATCAAATAAGAGAAAAGCGAACTCTCGGAAAATGATAGATAAATAGGACAATCAATTGTTAACTAGTGGAGCATGATTCTATCTCTTAGAGCTAATCCATCGGTCTTAGATCACTGATGTATATTAATCCATTTTCATGGCACTAATATCTTTACTAATAATTTGATAATCAATAATTCCTATTAGCTACCAAACAATCAATATGCATTACTATAAAGTCTAACTAACCACCTAACACCCTAATCAACTATTTCCATAGGCTAGGCATGCTAAACACTTTGATATTTTGGATCAAACATTTTATCAAACACATTGTGACCATGAAAATTCCTAATCTCTAGACTACTATTTCCTTGGGTAATCGAGCATTAAGAACACCCATCAAGCATTTATTTAATTATTTACAAGCCTAAACTCCACTAATCAATGATCAATCACCTTAAATCTATATTTTCCAAAAGCCCTAAAATGACTACTCAATCATCGTCATGAAAACTAAAAAAAATTGGCTTGATTGATGAATAATCATTATTTATAGATAAGTAGTTGAAGAATTTAAGAAGATAAAGAAGTTTCGGTACTTAAAATAGATAAATCTCTACAAAGTATTTTCATAAAGCTCAAAAGTGGCTAAGACAAAAATCTCTAAAATAAGCATAACCCTTCTAATTATGTTTAGAGGGTATATATAGTAAATCCTAAGGAAAACCAAGTCAACCACAATAAACCAAGTGAAACTTGAAATAACCAAGTTTGGACCTGGTCGAGGATCAAAATTTGAAGTTGGAGCCGCCACAACGGTGTCGCCATCCCGCTGCATCTGTCTGTTAGCAACCAACAGTGTCACAATTCTGCTGCCACTTCTCGTTAAAGTACCAGATAAGTTTCGTCAAATCTCCAGCGGTGTCGTCAGGTCGATGGGTCATACCATTCTTCACTAAATCGGTCATAACTCTGGAACCACATCTTTAACTGGCTTCAAATAGAAAGTTAACCAGATTTTCTATAACTTTCATCAAGGGTTCTGGAGCTCAAACGCAAGGGAAGACCTTAATCTGAGTCGATCTTTGAGTCAAATGGACTGATTTTTGATCATCATTTCTCTTATTCGCATCCAAATGATCCCTATACAAACATGCAATCCAATACCTATAAAAAAAAAATATATGCAAACATGCACCTAAAGACCTAAACACTATATATCACCTCCATGAACTCGTTTCGTATTCTCCGACAAGGTGGGCATTGAGATATTTAAACGTACACCACATTAAGTGTTGTGAGGAGAAAATACATCTTCTTTTGCCATCTTCGAAAATTGTCTCCTTCGAACTTTTCTAACTTCCCAAACTTTAACGGCATCTCACGCACCGAAACATTAGTCATTGTTCAAAGAAAATATTCTTTGAAAATGATGTAACTCCGGGATCATAACCTACAATGAACTTGGATAATGATTGAATCATGCACGATAACACTTTCCTTAAAGAGTATTTCGACCCTTCTCAAGCCTTGGGTTACACGAAATCTCTTCTAGGATATGACAGTTAAAGTTCTCTCTCGCTCTAGGTCAAGATCCAAGAGAAACAAATAGAGATTTTGTGTTTTGTTTATAGGATTTGTTACCAAAGATTATCTCAATCTTTGGTCTCGTGAATCTCTCCATCTCTGTTTTTCCTCACTCGCTTTTGGATGTAGAGAAATATACTTTTATAATACCAAATGGTTGTAACGTACGCTTGTAACCATATGTTTAATATAATAATTGACACTTCAATATTTGTGATGGTTAATGTATAACTGGTGATCAACTTAAATTTCTAACAAAACAGTGAACAACAACATACGGAAAGGGAAACACCATCAGTGTCACACTATGCGCTAATGTATTCTTTAATTTTCTAGAATTCTAATTTCAAAATGAACATCCTCCATTAAATCATATATATACATGAATAGTGTTAGTCTCGCGGAGTAAACTAACACTACCCAAGAATTATGGGGACTTAGGTTTCGGGATATCAAAGCTTTTAATGACTCCCTCCAAGATAAAATAGGATGGCACCTCATCCAATATTCAACTCCCCCCTTTGCACAAATCTTGCTTGGCAAGTATAGCCATAACTCTACCTTCTTGAACGCTAAGGCACCGCCTAATGCCTCCCATGGATGGCGGAGTATCCTTGCCAGCCAAGACATCCTTAACCAAGGGATAGGTTGGATAGTAGGGGATGGCTCCTAAGTCAATGTTTGGAGAGACCCATGGTTACCCACTTCAAGCCCGATGGTACCAATAAGCCCCCAAGTGAAAATAAAGCACACTTGAAAGTGAGTGATCTCATCCGACCCCACTTGGCCACTTGGGACCTTGAAGCCATCGCTACACTTATCTCAATATGAGGATCGATCAGCCAACTAATGCTTGGTTTTTCTCCTTCTCAAGACCGATTGTTTGCTACCGCCAAGTCCGGTATGTATTCTACTAAGTCGGGCTATGCCCATTTGCGCCTTTCTCCCAACAAGCTAGGCATGACATATTCAAGTGGCAGTCGGATCTCTGGCGATCCGCACCACCCCCAAGCTCAAAATGTTCCTTTGGACAGTCCTATCAATGCGCCTCCCACTCGCTCCTCGTTAGCTGTACGGGGATTAAGAGATGCACAAGTTTTATAAGCCGTGGTGCAACGGAATCTGCTTTTCACGCCTTCTTTGAGTGTGACTTTGCCCTTAAGGTCTGGGAGGCTGCTCCAATATCACTGGGTCCTAGTCAGCACACTAATCCCACTATTACGGAACTTCTCCATGATGTGAAACAGTGGACTCCTCTACCTCCCACGGGTATGAATTTTACACTACTTTACCCTTGGATCCTTTGGTACTTATGGAAGGCGCGAACCTCCCCATATTTGAAATGAAGACCACTACAATGGAAGACTGCATCACTAGAGCCATTAACTAAGCTCTTTCTTGGCAAGTAGCGAGGATTTTAACCCTAAACCAAAAGGTTCAACCCAAATCACGGCTATCTGCGGCCCTGAAACTCAGCATTTAACAGCAGTAGCTTGCTTTACGGACGAGCTTGGCGAGAAATCTCCCTGCTCTGTGGTCTGGGTTGCCTTAAAGACCATGTGGGAGTGGAATTAAAGTCAAACTCCACTAGGCTCAATTATGTCCCTCAGCACTCTGTGGCGAAGTACTTGCCTTTTATGATCGGCTTTATTTGCGCGCAAAAGCCCATGTCTCTTATATCATCTGCTATACGGATTATCTAACTGTTGTGGGTTTTCTCAACTCCGCAGATCTTCGAATCTAACTTCATAACATCCTCCTTGATGTTCGATCTATCTCTTTGTCTTTTTCATCCATCTCTTTTGTCTACATTCTTAAAAATCTAAATTCTGCAGCTGACCTACTAGCTGCCCTTGTAACAGAACTTGGCCCTCCTTCATTGGAGGTGAGCGATTTTATCTATAAAACATCAAATGGTTGCACAAAAAATAAAAAAAAATAAGAAATGCATTTTTGTCTACTTTCATGCGATTCTATGTACGTACAAGTATTTGTTCGTGCATAATTTATGTGTTAACCACAACAACAAAAAAACAACTTAGACATTCATCTATCAAGAATTTAGCACACATTCATTCAATTATATTTCCATTCCTTTTCGTTCTGTATCTCTGAAGACCTTTTTCTGAAGTAAACCTCACTTCCAAGCACAAAAAGCAATCACAATCACAAGTACAAAAAATCAAATAAGTCCTAACCCACCTACAACCTAACATGCTACAAAACATCCAAAAACAATTCGACAAAAACCATTTCATTCAAATTTTGAATTCTCAAATGTGTCATTTATTATGGTATAGAATTCTACTTTATTTGACATAGTTAACGAAGACTCCATATAATTTTTTAGATGTTTTGTTGTGCAATCCATGAATTATGGGACAATAGATTACTTAATGTTTTATTTTTGGGTTGAAAATTTGAGACTTTTTTATTAAAAGATAAAGAGATTATAATGATTTTAAAACATTTCATTTTTACAGTCACAAAAATATCTGTGTGCGTTTTTTTGAATGTCGTCGTCTTTTTCCAATCTTCCAGCTAATGTATCTAGAAGCGAAGATCCGATCTGGGTTCCGTTAGGGATGGTAGGGATGGTCAAAATACCTGGGATCCAAAATCCCATCTAGACTCCTTTCTAATCCCATTTGAAAATAGGTTATACGTGGTCCTTGGATTTGAATTCGGATATTTTAATTTAAAAATCTGGATATGCTGATCCAATCCGGATCTGTTTATATATAGTTTTATTTAAAATATATGTATAAGATTATATATTAGATAATAGATAGAACTAATGTGAAAATATCACAAAAAATAATTTTTATTTGAAAATATTGTGGATTTTATAAAATCACATAGACAATATATTCTAAAAATATTTATAAAACTAAATTCTAAATTATTTTATATGATATTTATTTATTTAATTTATTTCTTTCTAATTCATTTTTAATAATTTTATATTATTATTTTATTACTTTTAGTTATTTTGGACGGATCTTGATCGGATCCGGATATTGATGGATTTGTATCCGGATAATTGTTTTTTGAATCTGGTGGATCCTGATAACATGATATTCCTGGATATCTGATCCATGCACATCCCTATTGCATGGTGACATTCACCAACAATCTTAAATCATTTTCAACTATATCAATGTAAGAGTGGACACATATTTGATATCCTGAAATTTGAGGATACTTGATTAGGATCATAATGATCCAAAAAATAATTTTCCAGATTTGCTCAAAATAGATAAAAAATTAAAATAATATTTAATTAAAATTTGAAAGAAAATAAAATTTAGAGATTTTTTGCAAACTACCCTATTTATGTTTTATAATTTGAAAAATACCCTTTTCATTTTTATGTTTTAAATCAATATTTTTATATATATAATATGACAATTTTACCCTTATTTAATTTACAAGTCATTTATGTTTAATAAATAAAAACGAATTTTTAAAATAATTACAATTATTATTATAATTTTAAAAAAGTTTTGAGATATATGCAGCATTTTCCTCCCTAAAAAAAATAAAAAACATAACTATTTGAAGCATAAAAAAAAATAAAACATAAGCTTTTTCATGATAACTTTTAATAAGGCTTTTCCTTGAACATTCATGTACACCAAAGCATAAAGCAAAAACAGAGCATTCGCTCCGATTAAGCAACGTGAATCAAATATGGATTTTTCAACAACAGAGAATAAAATCTTAGAAGGTTATTGAGTTTAGAAAAAATTGGTCCAGATAATTGTTTCGTGGAAAATGAAGATATTATAATTTTTTCAGAGACTTTTTCTTTTAACCGATTATTAAGAGATATTTAAGGGATTTTAAAAAGATTTTATTTCTGTTTTTTTCCAAATAAAATCTTTTATTTTTGTATAAAATAAAAACATATAATCGGGTTTTATTTTTTTAATTGATTTTTTCTAGAAATTATATTCATTTTTAAAAAGGTATTTTAGTAAAACACTAACCGTATTTTTTTTTAAAAACAGATTAAATAAAAAAAAAGTATTTTTCAAAAAAAAAAAATAGGTAATTTTCCAAATTTTCTAAAATTTAATATAAAATCTTTAAAGTTGATTTTTTTAAAAAATTAGAACATATTTCTTTTGTGACTTTTTAAATAATACACAAATTTTTCAATGAAATTTTTTGTTGTTGATATTTTGACCAACTCTTCTATTCATTATATAAATATAAAATGTTACATATATATATATATATATATATTAATTTAAAACATATGTAAAACGGATCTAGATATTCTGATCTTTAAATTAAAATATTCGGATAGGAAAACCTCCGATACCCTATTTTTTTTTATCTCACCAAATATTGTTGGATATTGTCAGACGGTACATCGAAATAATAAAAATGATGATGATTGTGTTTTGCATATGACCTACGATTGTAGGTTAATGTTGCCATGCAATACAAATGATTGGTGTAGGAGCACATATAACTTATGATAGTTGGTGAATATCATCATGTGATACTAATGATTGGTGTAGGTATAAGAACATCAATACAGTATGCATGTGTAGCTATACCGTAGGTTGTAGTTGGTGTAGCTTACAATCAAGCAACAATGGGATCACAAATTTTAAGAACGAGCGAACCAGTGACACAAGAGTTCTTGGAGTTGTAGCTTGACCGATAGATGAGAGAAATTATTTATTTTTTGATTATTCGGTGGCCCAAGTTTGTGAGCTACTAGATGGAGTGATGAGCGCTTTTGTGAGTGCGACCATTTAATTTTGCTCTTTCCATAGTTAATAGAAAATGACTTGGGTTCCTAGACAAAGAAGAATAAGGTGAATTTGATTCGTTGAGAAAATACGATGGCATGAAGCGTACTGATGCATTCATGTGTTAGATCACAACCCATTCAATTTACTCTACTAAATCGAGAATGAGTAGGGACAAAAGTAAAACAAATAATACCGCTTTTCAATTTATTTGTGAACATCTTATAATAACAAAGAACACTCTCTTATTTTATTTTATATCTAATCTTTAAATTTTAGAAATATAAATGTGCAGCCCCGTGGGCGATGCCTCGTCGAGACTATGCAGTGACTCGTCGAGAGATGTCTGACGGAACAACAGGGATCAAGAAAAATATGTCTGACCCAATATCTGGTTTGCGGGCGACAGATCACAGATGTGTGACAGAAGAGTGGCAAGCGAGTTGAAATACGTCTGACAATACGTGTGGTGAGCGAGCGATAGAAGTGAGGCGGCACGTATGGTGAGCGAGCAATAGACGTGTGGCGGCGTGTAGATGAACGAATGATAGACGTGAGGCGGCCTGTATGGTGAGCGATCGAGATGCGTGAGGCGGGACGTTTGATGGATAAGTATGGAGCCGAGTAGATGGTGGCAACACACCATCTACTTGACAACTAAGGGATCAATGTGTAACGAGATGGGGCTTCTCCAGTTGCTGGTAACACGCCTCCGGTTCAGCGAAGTGATGGTTTGACGGAAGTGACACGAGGGGATCAATGACACCACAAAGCCGATGACAAGGCTTTGATAATTCGGGACCTCAAACTTCTAGGGTTTCTCATACAAAAAAAGACAAGGGGCTAGGGTTTCTTTCTCAAAGAGAATGTGGTCTCTTTATTGATACCGTGAAAAGAATACAAGCCGAGAAGGAACTTATAAAGTGCTCTACGGCGGTGGGCTTGGAGGCCAAAAAAACATTACAAAATAAAACACTAAAACTACGCACATTCCTAACCTCTAAATTACAAACGCTTGGACTTTTCATTATTTATATTTTTTATTCTTCTAGAAATAAAATTAGTGAACTTATTTAATTTATTTAAACCAATTTTACTATAGCTTAATATGAAGAAGTAGACGATATGTAAGTATAAATTTGATGGTAGGATTAGATTTATAGGGTCAATTTAATATATGGTAACAAATAAACTGGCAGTTAGATATATCCTAATGCTTTTTTAATCAGTTATCTCTTATCCACAATAAATTATCGCTATAAAGTTTATCCATAAGCCGCTAGATAAATACATTACTATGTTGACCACATACTTTATATATACCACTTTAAATAATAACTTCAATGTGAATCCATATATATCACATGATATAATGTTTTTTATCTGGTTATCAAAATAATTACCCGCTAAAATTGGACATGACCTCTTCAAAATATATTTTGCTTGTCAACAAAAACCTTACCTCGATAATATCGCGGATAGAGGCATTTTTGTCCGAATTTGGATGTGGAAAAACTTTAGTAATAAGAAAGAGAAAAGGATGAGAGGGAAATAATTAATGATTTATCTGATATGAGATTTTAACATTACCCGATAGATTTCTAGTAAAATGTAGTAAGACTTTATTGCCTAAACAACTAGTATCCGAATACTTTTATTGGTAAGAGCTCAAAAGAAAAGGATATTCGCATAATTGCCACTCCCTTAACGTCAAACACCGCACTCTTGTTTATATAGATGAAAGTGGTCTTTCAACGAGAGATTTTCTGGTTAAAGGGATTAAAGTGATAGTGGAGTTAGAGAATTGCCACTCCCTTAACGCTAAACACCGCACCATAACATATGATATGGAAGGTTTTGCTGATTTCTTATAAAATCGGAAAGCACTTGTAGAAGAGTAAGAGATTTCTTCTCCCAAAGTTATAAAAACATAAAGCAAAAAAGCTGTAAAAGCAAAGTTACAAGTTGAAACTGTCGGCAATCGTGCACATGTAGTTATATAAAATCTTAAATCCGAATGTTTGTTGGAATTGAAAAGTCTTATCTTGGGGATCGATCAATCCTGGAGGCGGATGGATCGATCCCAGCCTCAAAACGCTTAACTTCATTAATTTGATGGTCTGATCAATTCAGAGTTGGATCGGTAGATTCCAACTCCTTTTGATTTGATTCTTGAGGTCTTTAAAGGTGCAAAGCTGGTCCAAATCATCCTTTAACTTCAACGACTTGTAAGAACATGTAAAAAACTATATTTAAAGACAAAAAGACATAAAGCGTAGTCTTAGACTTGATAAAAGACTCAATAAACATATGGAATTAAATGTTAATGGGAAAAATGTCCTAAAAAACCTCAACTTTCAAATTGTGGACATCTAAATTCTAACTTTTTAAAATGTCGTTTAAATGCCAAAGTTTTCGTTTGACTTTAAGATTAAATAATTAACTTATGTTGACTATACCATTTGAGGCATCGTTAAATCAAGAAACATAGCAAGTTAATGGGGTTAAAGCTTCTGTTACAGCTTCTATTTAATCAAAACATCGTTGTTTCCCTTACTAAAAAAGTTTCAACTTTCAAATTGTGGGCTTAAATCTTCAACTTTCAAAATGTAGACGCTAAATGCCTAAGTTTTCGCGACTTCATGATTAAATGGTTAACTTATGTTGACTATGCCACTTGGAGGCACAACGTTATATCGAGAGAGGAACAAGTTATGGGGTTAAATTGTTTGTTAGGAGCTTCCGTTTAATCAAAACGACAAATATTCCAGCGACTATTTATCATTCGTCTTCTTTTTCTACTTATGGTCACTTCATCAAAATCCAACAATAATCAAAAAGTCAAAAATCTTCTCAAATTGAAATCTGCCTTTGGAGGAATAGAATCCAACGATGTCTTTGCCACTTGGACTCACTCTAGAATCTTTTAGAAAATTCTCATAGAATTCTCTAAAAACCTTCAAGATATTTTGTTCCTTAAGTGTTGCGATAAGTTTATCTGATTTGTATCCATCGAGTCGGTTATTAAGAAAAATATTCCAACGACTATTTATTGTTCGTATTCTTTTTCTAACTTCCAGTTGCTTCATTGAAATCCAACCATAATCAAAAAGTCAAAAATCTTCCCAAATTGAAAATTCAGCTTTGGAGAAATAGAATCCAATGACGTCTTTGCCACTTGAACTCACCTGAAATCACTAGAAAATTGTCATGGAGTTCTCTAAAAGCCCTCAAGATATTGAGTTTCTTAGCTAGCAATAAGTGATTTGATTCAAGCATCCATCGAATTGGTTATTAAGAAAATATTTAATAGCTTTAATATTCTCTAATCGGTTATAGGTTTAAGTGTTAAGCGTTGCATAAGTGATTTAATCTTTTCTGAATACTCATTAGAAAGTCAAATAAGTGATAAAAGAATAATAAAGTTTTAACCCGTAAACGTGTTCTCTCCGATCTAATGTTGTGCCTAAAATGGGATAGTAAACCTAAGTTAACTATTTAATCATGAAGTTAATCTGAACTTTGGCATTTAATTGTCCACATTTTGAAAGTTGAGGATTTAAACGACCATATTTTGAAAGATTAAGGTTTTTAGTAAGAGAGAAATAACAGCCTTTTGATTAAAAAAAACAGCTAACATAAGTTTTAACCCGTTACTATGCTCCGCCTCTTGATTTAACTTCGGCTTAAAATGGTATAGCCAACATAAGTTAACTATTTAATCATGAAGTCAATAAAAACCTAGGTATTTAAAATGACATTTTGAAATTTGAGGATTTCAACATCCACAATTTGAAAGTTGAGGCTTATTTTGACATTTTTCCAAATGTTCAATAGCCTTAAAACCATGACTAATCAATTTTTTAAGTGCAATTTCAAAGATATAACATATCGACACTTCATTGATAATTGGAATCATTAGTTTGGGCAATAAAAGTATATTTGATCAAGAATAGAATGCCATGTAATTGAGATGGGCTTGGCAGAGCTAATATCGATGAAAAAGTCTCTTGATGGGTGGTCCACTTTTTCTAGCCTTCTAGAACATTTTGGTTTTCTTCCAGCTAGTTTTCCGCTATTTTGCACTTTTAAATTCTTCATCTTTGGAAGGTTAAAACTAACTATTTAGCTATTTTTCTAGAACTAAAATTTTTGATATATCATTCTTTTGTTGATAAAAGTCTTTCTACGGAAGGTGCAAATGGAAGTGTTACAACATGGAAAATTAGAACATAAGAACAACAATATAAGCAAATTTATATGGAAGGATACAAAAAGGCATATACTTCAACTCAAACACAAAACCTCCAATGAGACCAATGAACAACCGTGAGCTAATACCACCAATTGATGATTGACAGCATAGGAAGAGAATTTCCCACCAACCGTAATGCCCACATGCCGAGAGAAACATCCAATCTAAGAAGAGGGCAACAAAGAACTCAAACACCTCCTTCGAAAGCACAAACAATAGGTCAACCACAACAAATTCAGAGAATCAATTCCACCAATAGGCGTGAATAGAAACATTGCCAAAAAAGTACCACTAACCATAGTAATAGACCCTTAGAACTAGGATATGGCCATACTAAGATGAAGCAAACTGAGGGAAGACAACCTATACAACCTGAACAAGGAAATGCAGGAAGAAGAGTTTGCTCGAGAGATGCCACGCCTTAGGAGTAGAGAGGTGGAAGAAGGTTGTTCCCAAGAGGTGAGACACCAACAGCCTAGACCCACAACAGTCCATAGATTGAGAAGAAGTCTAACTTTACAGAAATAAACTAGCTGGAGAAGCGAGTCTAGAACTCCATATTCAAACTCAAAGGGCAACTGATCCCAAAACGAGGAGGCAAGGGAAGAGAAAGAATTCCTACAGCAAGACAGAAACAGAGCCATCCGAGGCAACAGCCACAACACCTTGGTAACGCAAGATGCAGAGAGGAAAAGGAAGAAGCACCAAGACGGTAACAAGATTAACCAACTCCCAGAGCAATATAACCCGCATCTAGAGCCAGAACCACAACCTAGCAAGACTAAATCTGGAGAAAGCATATACGAAGATACACACTAACCAGTCTGGAGTAGATGGAGGCGAATAGCTGGAGCAACAACGCAGTAGAACAAGTCCCAGTGCAATAGGGAAGAACAGAGCCAAAGAGGATAAGGGAAAGGGATCGAGCTACTTAATCTGACAAACTGTCCTCGAATTTTACAGAACTGACGACAAAACCCAAGTAGGAACTCCACAGAGATACGGGAAGAGTAGTAAGTCGCAGTGAGCTTTAAGGCCAAATCGTGACTCAAGCTCAACCTAAGCAGAGACACTGTCCTCGAGCATCTAGGAAAGGAAGAGACTAGTGAGAACCCATTTAAACCCAACCACCGAGACAGCCAACCTCAAACCTCCAAATGACCAAGCAAATAAAGCGCCAGCTTAAAACCAGATCTAGATCACTACAAGAAAGCTAGCGCAATCAGATGGATTTTACGGATTATTATCCGTCGGAAATTTCCAACGGCTAATCGATGGATTTTCGACGGATACTGAGAGACCCGTCGAAAATCCATCTGAAATTAAGAACATTGATGTTACCGTTGTTGTAGCCGTTAACGCAGCTGTTATTTTCCGATGGATTTCCAATGGCTTTTACAATGTCTATCGGAAATCCGTCCAAAATTTTGAACGTTATTGTTACCGTTATTGTAGCCGTTGTCGGAGCCATTACTTTCTGATGGATTTTTGATGGAATCCCGACGGCCATGATTCTATATATATATTATCCTTCTCCATACATTCACAATTACAAATTCTTTCTATAATACATTTTTCCAAATTATCTTCTTCAAATGTCTTCTTTAAATTATTTTCAATCATGGATGGATGGAGAAATGAGGAATCCGGAGTTAAGGTAGTATTAAGGTAGAGTTAGTTTGGTATCACTTGTATGGCAATGGGTTTATGTCGGGGTACAAGATTTGGTAGTTACACGGGAAATACTAGCTAACCATATATTGCTGATAGGTAGGAAAAACGAGCCCAAGTAGATGTCGGTGTAAAAAAATTGAGATGGTGAATGATGCATTTAGGGATAATATGCAGTCAGCTGGTGATGATAGTGATACGGTTGAAGAACCTAATTTAGAAGCTCACCGTTTTTGATATGTTAGATGCAACGGCAGCCATTATATAGCTGTAGAGAAGGTCATTCACCATTATTATTTGCTAGTAGAATGATGACTATCAAGATAGACTTCAATTTGACGGAGGAATGTGTCGATGCTATAGTGGATATTGTGAAAGATATTTTTCCCGAAGTAAATCTTTTCACCAAAGATCATACTACGAGGTACAAAAGCTTGTAGCTGGTCTTGGTTTGCCATATCAGATGATAGCTGTGTGCATCGACAACTGTACGATATATTAGAGGGAAAATAAAAACTGCAATCGATGTCGCTTTTGTCGTAAACCGCAATATCAGGAAACTAGAGGCAGAGTTCCGATTCCATTTAAACGGATGTGATATTTACCATTAACGGAAATATTGAAAAGATTATATCAATCTTAGCGCACGACAGAGCCAATGAGATGGCATGCGGAACATCGTCAAGATGGAGAGATTACACATCCTTCAGACGCAAAAGCAAGGAAGCATTGTCAATATTTGTATCCAGATTTTATGCCGAGCGGAGAAATGTGTACCTGGGGCGATGTAAAGATGGTTTCAATCCATTTGGAAAGCATGAAAAATAGTACTTGTTATGGCCCGTTATTGTTACACCTGTATGATTTGCCTCCATCTTTGTGGATGCATAGAGAGTTTTTGTTCCTCTCCATTCTTGTTCGCAGCCCCGAGCATCTAAAGAAATCTTTCGATATATTCCTCCAGCCGTTGATATATGAGTTACAAATGCTTTAGGATCATGGTGTCGAAGCGTATGATGTTTCTTGCCAGGAGAATTTTAAGATGCATATGGTTCTAATGTGGACGATTAGCGATTTCCCAGATATGGTATGTTGTCCGGATGGACAACCCATGGAAGATTATCGTGTCCGGGATTCCCAAGACAACACTGATAAATTCTAATTATAGCACACAAAAAACGTGTTGGTTTGATTGTCATAGAAGGTTTCTACCGAAAGTGATCATCCGTATTATCGATCTAGGACATTGTTTACGTAAGAATAAGAAAGTGTTCGACGGTCCACCTCCCGAGATAGACGGGATTAGTTTATTGAAGCAGTTAAGAGATTTTGGTGGGGAGCGGACTCCTTACTGTGGGAGTAATGGACATGATGCTATTGACGGTATTGGTGTATTTTATAATTGGCACAAGAAGAGTATTTTCTGGGATTTGCCTTATTGGAAATACCATATATTGAGGCACAATTTAGATGTTATGCACGCTGAGAAGAACTTCTTTGACAAAAATCATTTATACGGTTTTAAATTTCCAAGAGAAAATGAAAGACAACATGAAGTCTAGATTAGACTTGCCACTGTATTGCGCTCGGGAATTTTTTTAAGTTCTTCCGTATCGGTTGGGAGCTGATAAGAAGCAAATATTTTTTTATTGGATTCAGATTGATGTCAAATTCATGGATGGTTACACATATAATCTACAAAATTGCATCGATCATGATGAAGGCAAGTTCATTGGGATGAAGAGTCATGATTGTCATGTTGTGATGCAGCGGCTCCTTCCAAATGTCTTTAGCATCTTCTTCATAAACATTTCCACCAAGTAATTGCAGGTATATATATATATCGTTATGTTTTTAATTCATTTAAGTTTTTACATGTATTATATATATATATATGTATATATCTTAATTTTTTAAATGTTTTATATGCAGCTGTTGGTTCTTTTTTCAAGATTTATGCACTAGAACATTTACAGTGGACAGTATTAAAATTTTAGAAGCTAATATACCAGTGATTAATTGCAATCTTGAGAAGATTTTTCCGCCGCCTTTCTTTTGATGTTATGGAACGGTTTTCCGATGATTTTGGGGTTTCATGGATTTTTTACACCAGATTACACAGTTAACCTCAAAACACAATTCTAATAGTAAAATGATAAGGTATGAGACAATTAAAACTTGTTTAGAAAGTATATGAGATGTTTTAAAAATATTTCATGAATTACCCAAACTGTTATATAATGAAACATATACTTTAACTTACGATGTTACTACAAAAACTGAAAATTAATTTTTGATAAATTTAATATAAAACAAGGATTAAATTGATAAAGTTATATCTGAAATCAGTACAAACATATCTCAATTGAAACGATTCGAAAAAACCCCCGAAACCCCAAACACGTCAAAAATCAACCAGAAATTACCGAAGGATTTCCAACGGATTCAGGCAAACACGTGTCAATTGTTAAGGTTTGCACCGGTTTGACTGGCCAGTGACAAGACATGCAGTCCGCCAGAAACCGCTAAAATTTCTAATGGATTTCGACGGAATATAAAAATTAAACCGCCAAGTTCTTTCGTCTCCGCATGCCTAAATTTTTGCGATTTCACAGAAATCCATCGGAAATTTCAGATCGATTTTCACGGAATTGCAAAAATTTAGGCACTAATATTCCCGAGACCCGCAGTGTTTAATTCATTTAGAAACCAACCGCCGGAAATCCTTTTATATATACACCTTCATCTTCTTCGAGACTAATCGCAAAAACACATCTAAAAAAACCCAAAATCCTCTCAATTCATAGCTTCGTGATTTTGGATCATATCCCACCAAATGGCCTAAAATCCCAACAATTTGTAAGTTTCTTACAATTTGTTTTACATTTCTATTGTTTATTAGTTAGGTTTTTTGATTTTGGAACTTTGAATAGTTAGATTTAGGTGTTGGTTGGATAGATTGTTAGATTTTGGATTTGAATGGTTAGATTTAGGTTTTGGATGGTTAGATTTAGGTTTTCGATTGTTAGATTTAGGTTTTGGATGGATAGATTTAGGTTTTGTTTGATTTTAGAAATTGTTCTGATTTTGAGATTTATTTTGATTTTGATTTGATTTTAGATTGATTCAGAAATTGATTTGGATTTTGATATGGAAAATGTTTTAATTTTATGTGTTAATTTTGAAATTGATTAGAATTATTTAGATTTTATTTGTAAATTTTATGTTTTAATTTTGATATTGAATTGTTTTAATTTTAATATTAAAATTGATTGGAAATTGTTTTAATTTTAAGTGTTTAAAATTGTTTTAGTATTATTTTGAATTTATATATCTATTAGATGTTAATCATATAGTTATTAGATTTTTTATGTTTTTAATATTTTTATTATATAATTTTACTTTGATATTATATTTAACATTGTATTTTATAACTTTTTCAGGAACTATGGTTCATTTCGTTGTTTGACTTCCGATAGGGGTGGCGGTTCCCGCAGCACCAATGACGCTCGCGTCGTAGTCAAAGTGAGGTTCCGGAAACTCAAGAACCCGCTCGAGCGGCTTCTCTCCCAACGCAAATGAGCGTCATAGATTTTGTGTCACAACCGAGAAGAGAGCATCACACTTTGCTGCATCAAGAATGTGAAGGCCGAGCGACTTGGTAATTTCTTTTATTTTTTAATATGTTCTAATTCTTTTAAATCATTTTCATATTTTTCTAATATTTCATTTTTGTAGGTTTGAAGAATCCGGTAATGTACTCTCAAAGTCCATTAACCGGATGCTTAACGGGATGCTACAACGTCCGTACACGACGTACTCAAGCATTCCTATGGATGATCAAGAAATGTGGTTTCGACAATTTGCGGTAAGAATTTATTATTTATTAAATATAATTTTCATATTAAATATTTTATTTGTACTCTCAATTTTATTTTTGCCGCAAGAAGTCACATTGGAGCCGCAACTCACGTCTATAGTTAGACATGAGTTCGATAGAAAAGTTGCAACAATGTACTCTCGCAAGCTGAACTAGTGGAAGGACAAGTAGAATGCGAATGACATTCCAAGAGAGCTGCTTGCGAACCCAGACCTATGGAACGGGTTCATAGAGTATTGGAAGCAAGAGAAGACCATTGTCGATGCTGCAACCCATTCTACCAACCGCAGAAGCGACCGCAAAGGAAAAGGAATAGCGACGCACAATTTGGAAGCGACAAGTAAGAAAACACGGCGCAAACAACTTGTAAGTTATTTCATTCACAATATTTATATTTAACTTCTAGTTTATATTAATTAATTTATTTATTATAGTTTCAACTTGTAAGTTATTTCTTTACTTTTAATTTGTTTTGCAGGCTACTCCGAAGACCAAAGGTTGTTTTTTTGGTCTTCCGCAAGATTCGGCATCTTCTGTGTCTTCACGGTTTTTTGGAAGTTTGGATATTAGGGTAGAACTTGCACAGAAAACTACCGAGCTTGAGAGTTTGAAGACGAAGGTTGGTACACTTGAAGATGCTCGGAAGACAGATCAGGAGCAAATGCAAGAGATGAGACGACAAATGCTAGATATGCTACAGATGAGGACACAACTGGAAGAAATACGAGCATTTATGGCTCGATGCCCGCCACCGCCGCCACCGCCACAATAGTTTAATAGATTTTAAATTTGTTTTTAATTTAAATTTATAACTTTTAATTTTATTTTTTCAATATTGATAATTTCAAATTTAATTTTAATTTCCAATTTTATTTATTGAATTTTAATTTAATTTCAATTTTTAATATTTTTAAATTTAAATTAATTATAAAATTAACTTTTTAAAAAAAAAAAAGTGAAATCCGCGGAAATTTATCGAAATAGGTCCGCCGGAAATCTGTGGATAGTTTTTGGACAGATTTTTTATGGCTATTTCCAACGGATTTCACCAAAAATTCAACCGACATATCTGCTGGTAATCCGTCAGAAATATGACCTTCGCAATCTGTCGGAAAGCCATCGGAAAATTTGACAGATTTCGATAAAGTTTTTTCTCGACGAGCTATATCAGACGGAAAATTCCATCCGAAATCCGTTTGAAAAGGTGTTTCCGACGGAAATTTTTGTCTGTTCCCATGTGTTGCGTAGTGGATCTACTACCTTGCAAAACCCCAAGAAATAGTAGCTGAGAGAGGAAAACGGTTTTAAAGGGGGACCTTTTTCGGTGGCGGTGAGAGCCACCAACCGTCGGAAAGGGAGAACGTGTGTACTTTGATTTGAGGCGGCTAGGGTTGAGAGAGAAAGGATGAGTCGCCGCTCAAAGGAGTTTTTTGGACTTCCAATATTTGAATATCATTTATGAACACTTTACCTCCAAATTTGGGCAATCAATCAAGAGATGTTTTTTAATTCATTTCTGGTTGATACAAAAAATTAAAAGATAAAAGAAATTCCAATTTTATGCTGACCTTAAAAAGCTCTCTAATTTTATGATTAAATGATTTTTTCAAAAATAAAAGCAGCCTGTTTAAAATTAGATTTAAATGTTAATTTAACTAAATAGTTTTTCTTCTTTTCATCTGAGAATTTTATTTATGTTAAATTATTCAGTTTTACAAAAAAAAGGATCAACATTGATCCATAAACAATATGTATTTAACTTGGGAGACTAAAAGACCAACACAGGGAGACAATCAAGAAGAAAAACTTTTGAAAAATCAGTCGAAAGGACTAAAACAAACATTTGTCAAAGCATTAAAACTAGAACTTTGAAACCAACCACCACCAAAAACTTTTCTATAGAAATTTTGTTGCCAGAGCTGAGAAACAAATCGGCAGAAAAGATTGCACAAAAGAAAGGAGAGAAAAGAACATAACTAATCATGATCATGCCCCGGCCCAAAGATCCAAAAAATAGATTTAAAACCTAGTCTCAAGGAAGCCTTGAAACCCGAAGAGAAAATACCAAAGAAGATAAAACAACTCTGCAACGAGAGGAGAGAGTAGATGTTTGTGCAATGAGATACAATCCGAAATTTACCTCTAAAGAGAGAACCCTAGGCCAACTTTTACTCACTGAAAAATGTGAAGACGGCACTAAGAGGAAGAACTAAGCTCAAGAAATTAACCCATCCACCAAAGCTAGACACTACAAGAAAACTTACCAATTTCCGACTAACATTTCCGACCAACTGCATCGCCAGCAAATTTTGACAAACTTTCGACTATTTTCTGACTAAAAGAGCAATAGTTGGAAAATTCTGACTAAATAACTTAGTCTGAAATTAGTCGGACATCATTTTTGTGGATTTTGATACAATTCCAAATTGGAGCAGCCCAGAATCGAAAGAAAATAATGTTGGTTCAAAGCTTTTATGTAAACTTTAAAATTTAATTTTATTTGCACTTTCAATAACTTTAAATAAACTTGAATAAAAAACAGTAAATAATTTATAGCAACAATACACTTGGGATTATGAAATAACCCAACTAATTCGTGATGAATTTGATGAAGTTAGGGCTACACGCTTAAAAGATTTGGTGTACCAATTAAAGAGAAAATGGAAAAATAAAATTCCTCCCCTTGTTGGCTTAAAACTTCGCTTAACTCGGTTTCGCTTGCCTTTGGGGAGAACGAGCGGACTATCAATGGGAGAAATCTACTCCGTAATCTAAATAGCGTAACGAGAAGGATATGATACCGCCAAACACACTTGTGGGTCAATGCCTTACATCCGCAAATTTCGCAAAATGGTAATTTGATTCTATGTCATTATATAAGAATCCTGGACATGTAAGTATTAATTTTATATTAATAATTTGTTTCTTACATCAATAAGCGTAATCCAGAATCGGTGATTTTTCTTATATGGTAACGCTTATGGAAGTAACTCATATCTGGGCTGGGGGAACATTCATCGACTTGTAGAAACATGAGGCCATTATCCCAAAATGTAGAGCGCTGAGCATGAGTTGTTGACTCAAATGACATAAGAGTCAGAGAATCCCAGAGACATCTTAGTCACACAAGCCCATAAAAAACAATATTTATCACGTGGTAATAATTTACTTTATTTTGTTTACTTTACAATAATATTTTTTGAATAAATTATATTCATATTATCCATCCTTTTGTAGGAGATCCTAAAAGAGAAGGGATCAACGTTATGATATGGATCAATTTTACAATGAAGATGATGATGGGATGCAGTGGACCCAATCATCGAAGATCAACGATTTACTATCGGAGTTGGCATCCCAAAAGGAAAAGTTGGCTGCCCAAAAGCGGAAACTTCAGCAACAAGAGTAGAAACTGAAGCAAAAAAACTAAATTAATTGAGATATCAGCAGCTCAAAGTGATGTCTTATATTGGAATCGGCTCATGCAAAGTTTACACCCCAATTTCATTCCACCATCCCATAGACCTCTTAATCCGCATTTAAACTATCAATATGGAGGATGATTTCACTATCACCCTCCTTAAGTATTTTGTTTTTGTATAATTTTGGTTTTTATTAATTTTTTTTTTTTTTGTAAAACTTTTCGGAATTATTAATGTCTAATTATTAATTTTCTATAATTTTCAATATTTTTGAAATATTTAATTTTTTAAAAAAAATCTTTTTTGTTTCTGACCAAATTCTAACTAATCCGCTATATTTTTAGTCGGAAATTGGTCAGAATTTTTTGACTATATTCCACCACATGTCCGACAATAATCGAACTTAGTCGGAAAATTCTTACCAACTCGCAACTTTTCCGACTATTTTCCGACTAATCTCAACTTTTCCACTCGAAGAGTTCGGTAAGAATATGGTCGGAAAGTTTCGACTAAATTCCGACCGTAATATTTCCGACTAAATTCGACTTTTGTATTTCGACTATTTTTGGACTAAATAGTATTTAGCGACTCTGATATTCTGACTAAATTGGGTTTGTTAGAAATTGGTCAGAATTAATGATTTCTGACCAAATTCCAATTAAAACGTTTGTCAGAATTAAATTGTTTTCTTGTAGTGAAAACTTGAAATCGATCCAAAAATAAAAGAAGAAACCCTTTCCTCCTGCGAGAAAACATATCTAAGAAAAGGACCAACTGAAAGATGAAAGAAGTCGGAGGCTTTTGCTGACAAAAGTCACACCGCTGACTAAAAAGGCATGGCGCTGCCATCAACACCACACTGGCCTCACACCACACCGGTGCCTTTTATCTTCCCACCAGATTAAGTTTGATCTGCCATTATGAAGCAAGGGCTCTTCCACAAAAACAAAATCTACTGAAAAAATGTTACAGGAAGACAAAAGGAGACCGATGCTGGCGATGTGTGACCCACTGAATGTCATTCTCCTAACAAAAACAAAGGAAGGAGGTGCAGCGCTAAGAGTTCAAAACGTAAGAGTACTAAGTTTTTTTTTGAAATGCGCATTTTTTGTTTATCTAGATAGTTTAATAAATTTTATTGATAAATATATTATTTTAAATCCTATGAAAATTTTGCCCCTTGTTAGAAAGTTTTTAAATTCTCTACGAGTTGAACCTAATGTTTAATTACTGTATATACTTTCGCTTGACAATTTAATATTTGGTATATTTCTTATAATGAGAACAAATTAAATTAACATAGACTTTCGGGAGAAAATTATTTTACATAACACTATGGGGAACCAAAAGAACTTTATTGTTTACAATTGGCTGCGAGACATCAATGATTGGAAGGCGAGACTTATGGAAGTTTCATTCAGGTGGATATTGAGAACAACTAATGCTCCTGCAGATGTACTGGCTAAATTACCATTTTCGTTAGATAGTACTTTTGAATTTTTCAATTTTATCTCCAGATGCATTTATGATTTGATTCATAAGGACTATGTATGCTCTTTTTCAAATTAATAAAACTTGCAGTCGTTAAGAAAAACACTATGGGTTATCTTTATATCAAATCTAACAAATTTTAATATTTAGTTCTATGTCTCCAAAATATCATATGCTAAATCTATAACTCATGTACAAACTTAGATATAAAGTTAACACCTTTATATATAAAAAAAACTTAGATATAAAGTTTAGAGTATTATTCAAACAAACAAAAAGAGCTTATTTTCTCTGTGAAAATAAAAGCGCAGTATTTAAGAAAATAACAAGTAGATTGCATTGTGTAACGAGCAAAAAGTAACGTTATATGATTTTGGATGATTTGTTCCCTTTCAATTAATTCTTACAAAAGAATCTCATGTAGTTATTATATATCTACACAATTTACTCATATCACCTATTTATTGCAAAACTAGTGAATTTTTCTCATTCTATAAATATAATAAAATATCTAATTTATCAAATAAATTTATATTTCCTTAATGTAAATGTATAATCTATAATTTTAGAGGTTTTAGAGTTTCGTCCGCTTATTTTAGAATTTTATATTATTTTTACCGCATTAAACATTTTTTTTATCCATTTATAAAGATATTAAATGATTATATATATTCTATAGCTTTATTTAAGTAAATAAGGTTCACTTTCACCAATTTGTACCGTACTCTTTTGCTATTTGTATCACCTTTTTAGCAATTTTCATTCATCTAAGTAAAAGTAATTTCTTGTTAATCTAATTTACTATATATATAACAAAAAGTTGTAGTTCTTAAAAATTATTATAACATATGCCCAAGTACCTTTTTAATCCAATTTACAAATTGTTATATTGTATGATTAAAAGTATCCGTGATCTTATAATATACCATGTATTGTTTGTTTATTTCCCTGCTGACAACTGTCCAAAATAAAAAGGAAAATACAGATAGGAAAACAAATTCATCGGAAACTCAAAGGAAATGAGGAAATAAACAATACTTCCAAGCGATATACTCAAATTAAAGAAGAAAAACAAGGAACACAAAACATATAAAATGAAAAAAACATTTATAAGCATTAAAGAAAAATAAATCTATACGTGTGTGTGGGTCAGAATAATTAAATAACATCTACGTGTGGGTGTGTTTAGTCAAAAGAATCAACACCGTCTACTTTAATTTCACTATAGCTAATAATGTCGGAACAATGTCTCCTAATAGATCACCTCACCATGCCTCCTTTGCATTATATATTCAGCATTCTTCGTCGTTGTTCCTCAACAGGGCTCACATTCTCGTCAACCAAAACTTTAATTTCGTCTTCTTTCTCTCATACTTATTCTCTATAGCTGAGCTACAAGTGTAAGTACTTGTACTTGATATAGTGATCACCGAGTTATATTACATTTTAAAATGTTGTCAAGCAAAGTTATTAACGACTCACATGGACAAGATTCATCTTATTTCCTTGGATGGCAAGAATACGAGAAGAATCCTTTCCATGAAACCTTTAACCCTAGTGGGATTGTTCAGATGGGTCTTGCTGAAAACCAGGTTTTTATGAATCTATAAACTAATCTGTACATAGTCTCCGAGTTTCTTGGCTGAATACCCACTGACCGGTTGTTGTGTCTCTTCTTTGTGCAGCTTTCTTTTGACCTAATAGAGTCGTGGCTTGAAGAGCACCCAGGAGTCTTGGGTTTGAAGAAAACGAAAAGTCGTTGTGTAAAAATTTGGCTCTATTCCAAGATTATCATGGCTTGCCGGCTTTCAAAGATGTACGTAATATCAACTACTCTTACTACATGTCGAGTGGTGTTAAATCCGAGTTTCATTTTAGTTTTAACTCGCACTTTTCGTTTTTCGAATAACAGTAACCAAAATAAACAAGAAATCCAGATTATTATTTATTATTTTTTGCTTCGGGTTGATGTTTTGAATAAAAGACAGCAACAAATACATATTTATTAGTTATAAACTTTTGAAAACATACATATTATAGATATTAAAATTTAGTTTTGTTTTTTCGGATCCGACTAAACATCCTAAAGTATATATACTTCTCAAGTTAATCTAACTATGACACTAAGTATAATATGTTTTTACACGACAGGCTTTAGGGAAATTCATGGGGAAAATCAGAGGAAACAAAGTGAAATTTGATACGAACAAGATGGTGCTCACAGCTGGCTCTACCTCAGCTAACGAGACTCTAATGTTCTGCCTTGCTAATCCAGGAGATGCCTTTCTTATACCTGCACCTTACTATCCAGGGTATGTGTATATTTACACTAAAAGGTTTTAAACTTTTTAGCATTGATTACAAGAAAGACTAAATTTGTTTGTTGGCTCATGTCTTAAAGGTTTGATAGAGATCTCAAATGGAGGACAGGAGTAGAGATTATTCCTATTCATTGTGAAAACTCAAATGGGTTCAAGATAACGAAGGATGCATTAGAAAACGCTTATGAACGAGCTCACAAACTTAACTTAAACGTTAAAGGAGTTCTCATAACGAACCCTTCAAACCCTCTTGGAACCTCTACCACACGTGAAGAGCTTGATCTTGTTCTGACCTTCACATCCACCAAGAAAAATCCATATGGTGAGTGATGAAATCTACTCGGGAACGGTTTTGACTCTCCTGAGTTCACTAGCCTTCTAGAAGTGGCTGATGGACAAGAACATGGATTTGGATGAGAAAATCCATGTTGTTTACAGTTTGTCCAAGGATCTAGGCCTGCCGGGATTTCGTGGTTGGCTTGATTTACTCAAACAATGAGAAAGTGGTGTCAGCCGCCACCAAAATGTCGAGTTTTGGACCCATTTCTTCCCAAACTCAACATCTCCTAGCCAATTTGCTGTCTGACGAAAGATTCACGACCAACTACTTGGAAGAGAACAGGAAGAGGCTGAAAGAGAGAAGAGACAGGCTAGTTTTGGGTCTCAAGGAAGCAGGGATCGGTTGTTTGAAGAGCAACGCAGGTTTGTTCTGTTGGGTTGACTTAAGACACCTCTTGAAATCCAACACTTTCGAAGCCGAGCACTCTCTATGGAAAAAGATAGTGTGTGAAGTCGGTCTAAACATCTCTCCAGGCTCATCGTGTCACCGCCATGAGCCTGGTTGGTTCAGAGTTTGTTTTGCTAATATGTCAGACCAAACGATGGAAGTTGCTATGGACCGTGTTAAAGGTTTTGTTGAAGACACTAACTGTTGTAAGCAAAAAGAGAACCATGTGGGATACAAGGAGAAGATCTTTGATCAACAAATGGGTCTCTAAACTTTCGGCTGTTAATTGTGAATCAGAACGTTGATGACTTTTCTAAGAATATCCCGTTGATTGCTTTCAATATTACAATTGTTTTTAATATGTTTTTTTTTTCACTCCAGATCTGGGCACAAGCCATTACGGAGTTTTGCTCTACAAAATAAAGGCTGTTTTTTTTAATGGGAGGTTTGTAGTGAAAGGTCCTGTTTGTATTTTGTTCATTTGTGTAGCCAAACTATATTAATTTATTCTTTCATATTGATATAATATTGTAATTTGTAAACATGGAATAAAATTACTTTTTTTCTATAATTTTATTTTGAATTGAATGTTACATTTATTTAACTCAAAATACATATTTACAACTGGAAGCTACATATTTTTGAGTTTTGGAAAATGTTTAATAAAATTAAAACAAAAACAAAGTTGATTACTTTTGTTAAATACTACTTTTCAAAACTACCACCTCCTCTTTATCATTCTCACAAATAACATTTTAGGGTATGTAATTTGACAAAAATGTATGTAATGAAGGAACTCAATTTTTCTGTCACAAACCTTAGTTCTCGCCCTTTTCTACACTACACCAAAACATGGTTTTTGCTACTGATTGTTGCTACTGATTCCGCAGCATAAAATTTCCGATTGTTTTGCTATCGATCGCTGACGACCATTTCTAAACAAATAGAAAAATGGTATTTAGCTACCTAATAAAGCAGTTAAATAGTAGGAAATTTATGACCGTATAGTAACTAAATTATAGTCAAAATATGTAGTCGGTAATCAGTAGCAAATATAAAGAAAATTTCCGATCGATTTGCTAACGATTAGCTACTGAAGAGGAAATTAGGTACACCAACCACCAAATGATTTCCACGTGTTTTATAACTACTTTTAGCGATTGATTTGCTACTGAATTCAACGAGTCGCAAAAACAGTAACAAAAAAATAGATATTAAAAATATAAAATTATGATTTTATGATAAAGAAATTTAAACTTATAAAATATATTTTAATTTCCAATTAAAAAAAAACGAAAATACAAGAAATTATTGTAGGGTTTAGGGTATTACTTTTATTTTTTTGGAAAATCAAAATTATATATAAAATTTTTCAATAATAATGTAAATATTGAAAAATAAAATTAAATAAGAAATCTTGAATATCTTGATTTAGGGTTTAGGCATTGGAATTTATGGTTTAGGTATTAGGGTTTAAGATTCACACTAGTAACATATATTTTCTATTTATCAATTAACAAAATAAAAAATAATGAAATTATTGTTTTATAATAATAACATAAAATTTGTAAAGAACAAAATTTTACAAATTAACATTCAAATTAGCTCATAATAGAGTTTAGGGTTTGATATAAGGTTTAAGATTCAAACTTGTAACTTTTTATATAATTTGTCATTTTTAGATTTCTTTTGAAATTCTAACGTTATATATTGTTAAGAAATTCATAAACTAATGTAAATAAAACATTTTTACAAGCATTTAAAAAAAATCATGAGAAAACAAATAAACATTAAATATTAAATTGTAAACTATATCTTACCCATAAACATCAAATAATATACAAAAATTTCAATATAATCATAACATGTACTAAGTGTTACATGTGTTTTATAAGGAATAATTTTGAAACATAGAAATTCTCGCTAAATCATGTTAAAGTCATATTCAAAATCATTGTAAAATAATGAAAGTTTCTCATTGGCTAGTTCATGTAGATATGATTGAGATCCTCCACCGTTGATTGGTTTAATCTAACGGTGGAGAATCTTTTTTTTAATTGTTTTGATCTTTTTTCTTTCTTTCTTCTTCGTGAGATTTTATTCTTCTTCCTTCTCTTCGACATCTTAATCTCTTTATCTTCTTCCTTTGACATATAACTCTTTTGTCAGATACTCACCGCCGGCGAGGCTGTCGTGTGGTTGGTCCGAGGAGGCGGCGGTTTTTTTCCTGAACGAAGCTTTGTCTCATCTTGTTCTGAATTTTGAACTGTGTCTTCTGTGTCCATTTAGAAACATCAATGGCGGCTACGAATCTGAGTTTTGTTTTGCCGATGAGCTTTCTTACCGACCCTCGTTCGACCATCGCAGTGGATTTAGGGTTTCACTGATCCGGTGCTCTGCTTCTTCACTCACTTCTTCCACTGGCGCTAACTCTGGTATTTTCACGTGTTTATTTTTTTCCGGTTAGAGAATGTATCTAATTGCCCCCTTAAACCTCTTGCAATTTTGGTCTTGTCGAAGATTGAGAATGTATCTGTCTGTCTGAGAGTAAATGATGTGAAAGTTTTTATTTTGTTGTATCGTAGGTCTTGTGGATAAACCTTGGACTTCGTACAACGCCAGGCTTGTGTTGGAAGATGTTTCCATCTGGCCGGCTAAGACCTTTCGTGCTACTGGAACCCGTGTTGCGGAATTGGTGTTTAACAACTCTTTACCCGGGTGAGATTTGTTCTTTGATCCACCTGCTTTTGTATCAAGGATTTTTAATTCGAGCTTACTTGATTGAGTTTGATTTTTATTTTCTTTGGAAGTTATCAAGAAATTCTAACTGATCCTAGCTACGCCGGGCAATTTTGTTAATGACAAACCCTCAAATGGGTAACACTGGTGTGAATCCGGGTAAGTTTGTGGCAAAGTCGATTTTGAAGTTTCGGGATGTAAACTTGTGTTCTTAATGTTTCTTATTATATTTGTTATGTTGGTTCTAGATGATGAAGAATCTGTGCAATGCTTTCTTGCTGGTTTGGTGATTAGAAATCTCAGCATCAGGTCAATGTTAACTTAATTCTGCAGCTAAACCGTTGTCTTCTTCTTCTTTGTCTTCTCATCACTCTGGTCACGAGGTTATTATCATTTCCTTGATTCTTTGGTTTTTATTGGTTGTGATGTTCGTCTTTTTGATTTAGGGTTTCGATTACAAAATTCATCGAAATATTTCGCTTTGCTTTTATCACATCTATTACGTTTATCTTCTTGGTTGGAATGTTCATGTCTTCATGGTTGGGCACGTCGGTTCTAAATTTGGGAGAGTGGTTTATCAAACGAATGCTATTTGTTCGCCACATCTACAATGCCTCCAAGCAAATCAGCACTACCATTTCGCCAGCTTTGAAGGAGATTGAAGCTTAAATTTCAAGAAAGAGAAACGAGCTGCAACTTATTCAAAGGCTTCTTTAGTTAGATAGTATGAACTTATCTAATTTCATTGAAATGTTAGTTTATTTAAGGAGAAAGTTGATTTGTATGACCCTATCTTTTAATTATGTAATGTCTTTTGTATAATAGTTTCATATAATGTAATAAAATATGGCATATTTGTTCTAGTATATCAAATCAAAAAATCCAATATGTTGTAATTTATATACAATTACCGGAATGAATTAATATTGTATAATGCTATTAATAAATCGATGATCAATTTAGTTGTAAATTAGTAGCTCAAGTCATAGGTAATCAGTTGCAATTCAGTAGCTAAATTTTATGACTTAATACCGATTGAACTTTTTAGTAGCAAAAATTCAGTCACTATTCAATCGCAATCAACGTAAAATTTTACTATCGATTAGTAATCGAATAGCTACCGATTTTATCAGACGTTATTCAGCCGAATCAGCAGCAAAATTGCTATTGATTTATTTAGCGATGAGACCTTTAACTACTATATATATCAGTCACTAATCAGCCGAAAACTTTGTTTTGCTACTGATTTTCTACTGTTTTTGCAGTAGTTAAAATGTTGTTTTCTTGTAGTGCTAGTCACTATAAACTCTAATCGGAATTCTAATTGGAGAAGCAAGATACTTCATCAATCATCTCTGCATCAGTCAATCTTACGCTCTTCTTATGCTTATTTTTCTTTCTGCATCTCTTATCCCGTGTACATTACTAGAAGAGAGGACCCGTTCAAATACATTTAAAAAATATATATCGTATATGTGTAATTTATCTGTTTATAATGTTAGTAAAACCAAGAATGAAATCGGTACCAACAACTCAATTTTCAATAAAACGGGGTTAAAGTGGCAAGAATATTAATCGTATGTGTTGGGATGTCAAACCAGTTAATCCATCCCATTTAACCTATCTCACAGAGGTTGAACTTAGTTAGCATTTTTAGAGGGTTTTCCCGCCAAAAACCCACGAAGTTATAAACTAATAATTTTAATCCACCATGTATTAAATTGAGATAACAAAAAAATACATTATCCCAATAAATTTCATACTTTGTTTTAATTTCACACACATAATTCAAAGTTTTTATAAAAGGATAACTGTTTTAGCTTACTAAGAACTTTTTAATATATTTTTTATCTTGGTAAGAAATATTTTAAAATAAATTTTTTATTTATTTTTGGAATCTTGTTTAAACAATGTTTTTTAAAAATTGATTTTAAAGATATTTACGAGAAAAATGCTAGGAGGAAACATTGTAACAACATATAACCGATTCTCATTTTTTTTGGAATTACAGGAGGTTTTACTCTCCAATCCCATAATCCCAGGCCCAAAAACCATATAATGTAATATTAGTTTTGTTCCAAGCGTCATTCGATCACGTGACTTCTAAGCTTTGCCTTAAGTATTTTTTTCAGTCAAGCTAATCGACACTTAGTAACCGATTCTCATTTATAAACTTAAAAAGTGAGAATGTCCATTAAATAGTTTACATGCTATATCTTATGGATATAAAAAATCGAATAGTTATTTTATTAAATGTGCGGGTTAATTTAAAGGACTTTGATTTGAAAAAGACCTGACTTTGCCTTTATCTTTGATCCGAGTATTAACTTCATAATCTCTATGTTCTTGATTATTACATGTAATTCCAGTTTTTGGATCTCTAGTTCTCTTTATGTTTATATTTAATTATAAAAATGGAACAACTCAAACTGAGTCAGTATGGAACTTATCTAAACTAAACGTCTTTGGTATGAATTACAAAACTAACAATGGGATTTTTTAATTATACTATCCTCTGTTTTCCTGTCCATCAATAATTCAACAAAATGTTTATTTTATTATTATTATTTAATGTTAACAAACTCTACAAAGACTTAACTCTACAGAAAACAGTTCATACGTCGAAAAGAAAAATCAGCTCATACATTTCTAATTTCTTGGATTGTTTTGGTTTTGGTTTTGGTTTTAGTATCTTGGGCTCAATTGTTTTGGTTCAGGCTGGGTTTCAAACGTAATAAACTAAACCGAACCACAACCAAATACGACAGCGTTTTAGAGTTTTATACTTTGTTTCGCTTACAGAAACTTCATTGAGAAGTTTAATAAGAACCCATAACAGCAAATTACTTTGGATGTTAAATCCTCAAGTCTATTTTATTTTTGTCAATAATGGACCTAATCAGTTTATAGCCTATATCTTACAAACTTAACGACACACCAACCAGTTAAAGATGACAAAAACGCCAATATGTTGTGTAACGTCCCAGTTTTTTCTAGTGTGAATTTATTTGTTATCTTGGAAATAAGGTCCATGAAAACCCAAATGGTGTAAGACACAAAACAACAAGGGTTGTTGTGTTTTTCTGTGTATACATATATATGCATATGTATGTCCCTCGTGAAGGAGCTGTCAAAGCGAAACACAAACTCAAACCCTAAAGCAGAGCAGCACTGAATTTGTATTTTTTTTCTTTTTCTTTTCATTTAGTTGTTTATATTTTTATTGTTGGAGTAGTCATTTTCCTTTTGATTTCTTTTTTACAACGTGACGTGTAAAATAAGTTTGGGGAGGATCCTCCAAGTTACTAACATTATATTTCTTTTTGGGTGATTTTATTTTTCTTTTGCGTCATTTTTAGTTTTATTGAGTCAAAACTGAGTCAAAACTTGAGAATTTATGTTGTTTTTGGATTTCATCTGGTGTTGACTAACTTTCTAATAGACTTCTAACAGTGATTGTTCTCAAGATAAGAAGATTGGAAATACTAAAAAATCTCTATCTGTTAGAAATATGAATGATTTAACGTTGAATTTATCTCTACATGATTTTTTAACACTGATTTAACTTCTCACTAAGGGGCTTGATATCGCACAATGCATCACTACATTCAGATTTCATATCCTCCTTCTCTACCACCTTTTTCAGAACTCCAAATGGCCAAGCTCACCTTTAGCTTGGTACCACAACTTCACCTTATCCTTTTGATTCAAACCACATGCCTTCTGTTTCATCATTATCATGTGCAATCAAGTGCAAAAACTACGGAGTATGCGGACCGACATAGCTTTCTGTTCTAAGGATCTCTGGTAACATTCAATGCTCTCTTTACATAGGTAATACATGTTTTGAGTTTGTCTTTGGTGTAGATATGTTGAGTAGAACATGTTCCAGCTTTCCCTTCTCAAAAAAAGACTAGAGAAGGAAAGAATAAAAACAAGAGAGGAAAAAAGACAAAGAAGGAACCGAATAAAGTTTATTTAGAGTCTAATGTGTAATCTTAGGCACCAATGCAACCCAATTATGATATTTATAGAGCTTTACAAAGATTCCGAGATTCGTGAGGTTGTATACCAACATTTGGTCTTCAGATAACACCCCGCCTACCTCGGTATAGTCAACGTGGTGACTTTATGGCTTGCCTCAAAAATCACAATCTTAAAATTCAACAACGAACAAAAACCTTTTTAAAAACTAACTTGAGAAAAAATAAAAAGAAAAAGGGTGAGTAATTAATTACTTAGTGAGAGGATCAATATTGCCCACTGAAACACAATGACCACAATATACTCATACTCAACCATTATTACATAGCATAGAGTTAAACTCCACATTTCTAGGCATATATCCAACAAACAAACGGTTAACTTAACCGGGTGTTTCTTCAATTAAACTAATTAGCTGATCCGATTCAATAATTAAATCAACCTGAGCTAAAATTTAATAATAATACACCGCTTGAACTAATAATTCCGCATTAGCACAATACGTGACCATTTTCCAAATCCACAAATCAACCCACCTTCTCACGTAATTGAATTTGGTTTAGTGGTCTTAATTACACATGGATTCTTGGTTCACATTGGTTCGATTATCACTTCAACACAGCACAAAAGGGCACCCACGACGCAACTGCACTCACTTGCTCACTAAATTGACTTTGGTGTAATGCACCTTAATTACAAATGGATTTTCGGTTTAAGCAGGTTCAGTCAATATTCAACCTAAGCTAATGATTAAATAATAGACGTCACGAACTTCACGACACCAAGCACACAACACCGACCACTCGTGATAATGTCAGTTGGGATCAATTATGCATAAGATTCCTTGGTTTAACTGGTTTAGGCCTGCATCAATTAACACAAACACAACAACACAACCCTTATCACGCTGGCGAGTGTTTGACCGAGCACCTCTTTCGCCGTCTCACCTTGGCATAATAGCTCGGCTGATTGGACAATGATGGTGACGGAGATGTTTACACCACACACATATATATAGACACACGACAAAAACCCTTGTCGTTTTATGATTTTCTTTCACTTGGGCTTAATGGGCTACAACTTATCTTTAAATAAAAACTAAATAACCCATCCTATTGTTACTATTCTCTCCCACTTTAATAGAATTCGTCCTCGAATTCAGTGTAATGCATTAAACTATGCTTTAGTCTTTAAAAATTTTGAGATATAAATGAATTGTGGTGTTATATGAAAACCAGAGAAAAATTGCCTTTGAGAGGCGGAAAAAAATCCAAAACTCTCCAACCTCAAATCGCCGTCGACCTCCAATCTCCTTTTCCGGCGAGCGGCGGGTCTCACCGCCGTCGTAAAAAGGAATCCTGTTGTCTATTCTTTATTTCTCGGCTGCTAGTTCTTGGAGATTTCTCGGCGGTGGCTCAAAGATCTGGGATTTGCTTCAGCTCGATTTTTCCTAGTTGCGTCAGGTCTTCAATTTCTTACGATAATTTATAGTTTTAGATTTCTTAACATATTATAACTTGAAATGTTGGAATCTTATTTATAAATCATATCTATAGACTTTATTTAAACTTGTGTTTAAAATTTAGATCAAACAAAGAACTAGGGTTTTGAGAACTGTTTGTATTATTGGTGTTTGAGATCGATAATTACAAAAGAAAAATTATGATTTTTTCTCGAGTAAAGAAACAAAAGATTTTAGAGAATAAGAAATCTAAGCTTTTAAGTTTTCTCCTAAGCTTCTCAAGGAGATTGACGTTGTTTTGTGAAGAGGAGATAACTCTTTATTTATAGCGATTTGAGGAGATCGACCCGGTGCGCTGGGGTTTATTGTTCATCTTGGCGCCTCCCTCCCTTGGGTTCTCGAGGATGGGATCTTTGGTTGGGGTTCGAGTAGACTCATCTTCCTCTTGTTGCATTTCGGTGACTCGACTCGCCACTTTTTTGGTGAGTACCGCTCGGGTTTGTAAGGGCTTTCATTGGGATTCGGTGAGGTCTCGATTTCTCCTAAGTCCGAGGATGGCTTAGGTTCGCCACCTTGTTCCAATCTCCTCCGATCCTTTACTCGCCTCTAGTAGCACGCTTCGGTGGTGGATCCCGCTCTTCCGCTTCCTTCTAGGACTAGTTATTGTGAATCTCAGATAAGCTTCTCGAATCGGTGTGATTAGGTACTAGTTTTCTCATCCGGTTTGGCAAGTCGATATGCTCAAAGTTTAAACCCCAGAGCTACACCAAGCGCACAAATATGCAATTGTAATATACGGGTCAAATCCAAAGAGACTCACAATATTTCACAATCGATTCTTCGCCCAATTAGCTAAGTAAGATAGGTGATAAATGAAAACAATGGATAAAAGTAAATGAAAGTAATTGTATTCAAATGGGAAAATCGCCAAGCTCAGAAATTTCTCGAATTCGGAAATGTAAATCAATGAATCAGCTAGGATCAAATTAAATTCCAGTTCTAGAACTCAAGAAACTAACTTAGAACTAACCAACTTCCACCGGAAAGTTCTCTATGCTTAAAACCTAAGAAACCAAATTCTTGGAGACTTCAAATTTTAAACAAACATTAAGTTCAAGTTTGATTTGTTCACAAAATATCTAATCCAAATTCCTTTGTAATTATCTAATTTACTCACTCTAAGTTCTTTCTTAAGTTTCAAATCACAATCGTCAGCTAATTCAATAACCTAAGATCTAGATGCAATAGGTGATCGACCAGATCTAGCATTAAGAACAACCTAGGTGAAGAACTTATAAAGTTGTGAATCCTAGCCAATAAATCAAAGTTACAAATCCATGAAAACCCTAACGAAAATCTCTGAGCCTAACAAGTGATATACTCAGACATAATCAACGAAAACATAAACATGAATAGAATAGCCATCATAAATAAACTAAAAGGTAAATAGAAACAGGGTTCAAGATCTTCTTTAAGTAGAGTAAATCAGCCCCAAGCTCTCAATCTCTCCAAAATCTCCTTGCAAAAAGCTAAGATACATAGATAAGAACTAAAAACCCTAATAAAGACTCAGAAACACGACTTGGGTCTTTTTGTAAATAATAGAAACTTCTAGGCAAAGTTGCAAATCTTCAAAACTTGTAAGATTCCGAGTTTGGCTTCAGCAGGTGACACGTGTCTATGTGAACTCCGGCTTCAGCAACAATGCACCATAATGCTCCAAACGGTCCAAATGTCTCCAAATATGTGTAAACCTGTAACAGACTCTACTAGGACTCTAAAAACACATTAAAGACTAAATTCAGGACATATATCATGGCTTAAAAACCGTTAAAACCATGATATATCAACTCCTCCAGACTTAGCCTTTGGCTTGCCCTCAAGAAAACATAGAACCAAACCAGAGAAAAAAGTTTAAAAACACAGAAACTCATTTCGTCATAAGAGCACCACACTCACATTCAACATTGTAAACCACTAAGAGTTCTTACCTGACAGGATCCAGACCACCATTTACTTCACCGTAGACATTCGCAGTTTTCCAGATTCAACAAACTATTTCGGAACATAGTCCATAAGCCCTCATCGCTGGGTCTCATCTCTGATCTCAATGTCAAGGACCTTCTAGACTCATTCCCATACTATACAATGACGCAGCGACCATTACTAAACTTTTTCTTACTCTTTCTCTCCCCCAGACTTGTTATTTTCCTTATTCTCTCTTTTTTTTTTTGACAAAGGTGTAGGTGAATAATGGCATCACGGGAAATTTTCTTAACCTCGCTCTAACCTTCGGTAGATCATCTCCTTCACAGTAAAATAATGGGGTCATTCGAAATTTTTCTTCCCCTTTACTTGAAAGAAAATACCCTCACCCTTTTCTTTTTCCCCCACTTCTTTTTCTTTTTTAGTATAAGCAAAATGAGTACCGCTTTATACATAGGTCGCTCGCTCTAAAGTATGAATGAGGAGTCAGTTTAAAGAACTTCAATCACATCGATGAAGTACAAAGAAAAATCAGAAATTAGCTCAGGCTTTAGTTAACCGGTCAGGCTTGGGTTTTTCCATTAGTCTCGGATGTCAATCAAGTTCGAACCAAATAGTTACTTAAGTTCCCGCAAATGTGGTGGTTTCTGAAAAATCCTAGTTTCATACTAAATTTTGACTCGATAAAACGGACGGAACTGACTCTAAGAAAAGAAAAGATAATAGTTAGTAACTACCTCCCCAGATTTAAACAACACTGTCCCCTGTTATAGGAAGCATGAGTTCGGTGAAAAAGGAAACGAAAAGCTCTAAGATAGGAAAATGAAAATTACCTATGAGAGATCCCCCGTGTCGATCGACACATAGCCTGGTGTCGATCGACATGTGCTTAACTCGATGAGGGTGGTATGAAGTTTTGTGGTGGTGTCGACCGATACAGCTAGTGGTGTCGATTGACACCAGTATACATCAACAAGGATTTTCGCAAACGGGTGAAATAAGAACCTGTAAGCTATCATAAACAACTCAAAAACCAACATAAGAACCGCAACATAATATCATAATCCAATCCCAAAGTTAAATGACAAAGATAAAAATAAAAACTAAAAGAAAACATAAAAATGTCATAAAGGTAAAGAAACAAAAGACAAAAAGCTAAAAGGGAAAGAAAAGAAAACCGGAAAATTGAAAAGTAGGAGGAAACTAATCCTCATCGTGGCAGCATCCGGTGTGGGTGAGCGATTTACGCCTACAAGTTTTTGGGGCAGGGCGGCAAGTAAGACCAACAACAATCATCTATAAAGACCCGTCCCGAATTTTTTTAAGTTCGAACAAATCCTTACTATACTTAATCCGTTTTATGGTCCGATCTTTATACAAGTTGATTTAACGAGATTTGATTCTGAGATTCAGAATTTTAGAGTAAAACGCACAAGACTTAGAGTAAAAGAAATAAACCGGATATTTATTTATTTAACAAAGGATTCGAACAACTTATGAGTTTGCATAAAGCTATTACAAGTTTACATTCGATCCTAACTATCCAGCCATATCACCACCCATCTTCCCGACTTTGAGTCTCTCACGCCTAAGCCCGATCATTCCTATTGTATCACCATCTTTTCCTGCATCCAAAATAACATAAGTATTTTCGGATTTCATTGGCAAAAATCGGTTACATGCATTTGCTAAGTATGAACGTTGTTTCATTTCACTATAGCCCAATAATCCCCTTAGTCATTCATAGACTTTTCCCGGTAAGATAAATGAGTCCGGACCAATTCAAAGACCTCGATCATACCTTGACTTCCACAGATTTTATGGATAATTCCTCGAATTTTTTCCCTTTGAATTGCCGACCAAATGATCGACAGAATCAATCTCCGACACCTCGATATCAGACGACTTGAACTTCTTCGCTTTCCTTCCGATTCTTCTCTTGGGAATTTTCTGTATTTTTCCTCCCTGTTTTTTTTTCTTTTTCCGTCCAATAACGGAGTCTGAACGCTATATTTATACTAAAAATATGGTAACCGCTGGATAACCGCTCGCCAGATTCAATGAATCTCGAGTAACTGCCCATACGTTTCACACGCCCCCACACTTGTACCGCTCGTCATACTTGGCAACCGCCACTAGCTAACACAACTGGCCACTCAGCTGCCTAGCTAGTGTTACACTCGGCCCCAACTGAACCAGCTAGGCCATCAGTCTTCCGAGCTAACTCAGCCTCCCGGACTGTCACTCTAGCTAGCTCGCTTGTTTACTTAAGCAGGTTTAATCATTTGTTGGGCTGGCTTAAGCTTGAATTCTTCTTCCCGAGCCGATGGGCAGCCTGCACTATGACTCTGTCCGAGTATTCTTGCCCATTACTCAACAAAGTTCTCCCAGCGATCCTATTGAGGATCAAGGGCATCACAAGTCTCCCCGAATGGGATTCGCCTCTAATCCGACTCAAGTTGATCTTTACCTATCTCCTTAAACCACTTTGGAAAATCAGCCTTCATCTTATTTTCTACTTCCCAAGTAACTTCTTCGGGACCGCCACAGCCCCAAAGGACTTTGATCATTTTTATCATTTTTTTCGAGTCCCCTTTTCCATTTTATCAATAATCCGAATTGGTTCTGCTTCCACAGTTAGATTCGGTTTTAACTCCAAAGGCACATCTTTTACGACGTGATCTTGATCACTTAGGCATTTCCGGAGTTGCGAGACGTGGAACACTTCGTGAAATACACCCAATCTCGTGGCAATTCCAGCCTATACGCGACATCTCCAACACGTTGATGATCCAGACGGTCCAACATATCTTGGACTTAACTTTTTCTTCTTAGAAAAACATCCTTTCCCTTTGTAAGTTGTTGCCTTAAGATATACCAAGTCCCCGACTTCAAATTCCAATTCTTTCCGACGTTTGTCCAGATAACTCTTTTGTCGGTCTTGTGCTTCCTTTAACTTAATCTTAAGGAATTTCATCTTTTTCCATAGTTCGATCCACAACGTCCCGACCAAACATTCTTCTTTCCCCAACCGGGTCCAACAACGTGTTCGTGATGGTCTTCCATATAATGCTTCAGATGGTGACATCCCAATACTAGCTTGATAACTATTATCGGATGCGAATTCCACCAGCATTAAATATTTTTCCCAGTTGCCTCCCCCAATCCAAAACACATGCCCGTAATATGTCTTCGAAAGTGTTTGGATCGCTCGCTCGACTGCCCATCCGCTTGAGGGTGGTACGCCAGACTCATATTCACATTCGCATTCTAAGGCTTCCCGAAAAGCTTTCCAAAAGTGTGAGGTAAAACGAGTATCTCGGTCCGATACGATACTCACCGACTCCATGCAAACGTACTATCTCTTCCACGTGACTTTGCAATGAGTATCCTCGCCCATCGCTTCCGAGATAGCTATAAAATGTGCGGATTCGTTAAGCGGTCAACCACTACCCAGACCGCATTATGTTTCGATCCTCCCATATAATCCTGTCACGAAATCCATCGTGACATGGTCCCATTTCCATTCCTAACGGGTAAATTTTAATAACCTACTCGAACTTGGTGTTCCGCCTTAATCATTTGGTACGCCTTGCACTTGGACACCCATTCCGCAATGTCTTTCTTCATTCCAACCCAATGATAATAACTTTTCATATCACGGTATATCTTGTTTAATCCGGGGTGGATTGAAAACTTAGATTGGTGCGCCTCCTTAAGAATTTCCTTCTTTAATTCTCGATCATCCGAACACACACCGCCTCTTTGATCATTATGGTACCATTGTTTGATATTTGATACTCGGTGTGATCGCTTTTGGCTACCTTGTTTAGTTCCTCATCTTTCCTTGGGTAATTCAATTCTACTAAGTAGATCCGCTGATTTATCGCCGCCAACCCTAAAGGTTCCACATCCTCGGATATTGCATTCAAATGCAAGGTTCCGATCATATCGACTAGACTTTCTTTGTCCTTAGTCGGATCAATATCAAACCATCTTCGCTTAGTGCATCCAAACTTGGTTAGCCTTTCCGGGATGATATAAATGTATAAGTCATAATCGCCACCAATTCCATCCATCTCTTTGCCTTAGATTTAAATCTGGGTGAATATGTACTTTTAGGCTTTTGTGGTCGGTAAATATTTGTACTTTGGCACCATACAAGTATGAACGCCAAGTCTTTAATGCAAATACTACCGCTGCCATTTCCAGATCATGAGTAGGGTAATTTCCCAGAGCCAACAGTTGCCGGAAGCATATAACACTTCCCTTTTGCATTAGTACACATCCTAAACCCGTGATGGAGGCATCTGATAAACCACATAAGGTTCCTCCAGGTTCGTAACACCAATACTGGGCCAGAAGCATGTTCTTCAAATTCATGAAACTTATTTCACATTCGTCCTACCATTCATACTTGACATCTTTCCCGGTCAAACGAACATAAGTTGTAACATACTTGAGAATCCTTCATTGAATCTTCGGTAGGATCCTCGCCAACCCGAGGAAACTTCAAATTTCGAGGCATTCTTTTGGTCGCGCCAATCCTTAATGGATTATATTTTCTCCGGATCCACGGAAACTCCTTCTTCGGACACAACGTGCCCAAGGAATCCGACCTTTTTCTCGCCAAAACTACACTTGCTTAATTTAGCAAAGAGTTCGGTTCCTTAGTCTTTCCAAGACTATTCACAAATGTTCTTGATGCTTCCCAATCCTTCGAGTAAACCAAGTATGTCATCAATGAAGATGATCACTATATGTCATGGAATTTTGGAATACGCTGTTCATCATCTTCATAAAGGCTGCCGGTGCATTGGTTAAACCAAATGGCATCACCAATTAACTCGTAATGTCCGTGATCTTGTCCGTAATGCAGTTTTCCTAACATCCGATGGTTCTATCGGGATTTGATGATAACCCGAGGCCAAGTCTATTTTGGAAAACCACTTAGCACCTCGTAGTTGATCCAACATTTCATCATTCCGCAAGGGATACTTGTTTTTCACCGCTATCCTTTAATCTCGATAATCGATGCAAAGCCTAAAGCTTCCATCTTTCTTTTTAACTAATAAAATCGGTGTACCCATGGCTAACTACTCGCTTAATGAACCTTTTTCCAACAACTCCTCCAATTGTTTTTTTCAACTCGCCATTTCTCCGGTGCTATTCGGACATGGTGCTTTTGAGATTGGAGTTGTTCTTGTCCAGCTTCTATGGTGAACGGTTCCCGACATGTCCGGTGGTAACTCACTCACGGCTTCAACACATCCCCGAACTCATTTGCAATCAGAATATCTTTCAAATCCGCTTTTGCCCCAACTTCGCCGTGGTTATCGTGGCTATGTATGCCTCAGATCCTTTCTCGAAGCATCTTTTCCGCTGGATCATGGATATGACCCAGCTTCCGAAGCCTTTTATTCCTTGGAATTTTATTATTCCACTTTCCTCTCAAATTGTACTCTTCCCCGTGACAATCAATGTGAGCTTTAGTACTTGCCCAGCCAATCCATTCCTAAGATAACATCGCATTTCTCAAGTTTCACGATGATTAGGTCGGTGCATATTGACACCATTGACTTCAACCGAGATATTCCAACAATTCCTCGATGGTACCATTTCTTGCCCACCAGCTGCTCTTATCATTCCATATTCAAGTGTTCGGTCCTTGTATGAACCCACCTTTCCCTAATCATCTCAGAGCTCACAAAACAATGTGATGCTCCGGAATCAAACAAGGTGTGTGTTTTACACCACCAACATTCAAGGTCCCTACACAACTCTAGAGTGTTGAGTACCCAATTCCCTTATGCAATGCAAAACATTTTTAGAAGTTCAATTCACAATTACATACCAGTGATCGTGGTTGAAATTCTCAGCGCTTTCCTTTCCTCGGACATCTCATAAACTCATGGAGTTATGGTTTGTCTCTTTGCCGGTACACAAATCATTTCCTCCACGGTTACCCTTTTGACCCGCCTTAAGTCTCTGACATTCTCTCGAAATGCCCAGTTTTTCCACTAATGGAAACAAGTCCCGGTCTCATCATCGCTAGTCTTTTAACTTTGTTCTCGCGGCAGTTTTGGTTTCATGATCCTTATTTCCACATCGGCCACATGCTCCAATTGCCTTCCAAGATGTTCCAACATGATTCTTACCGCACGTTTTGCAATCAATGCGCTTTTACATCCGGTTTGTTATCTTCCACCCTATCAAACTTCCTTTTCCCATCTCCAATTTTCGCCATGGTTAGGACTAATAGGAAATTTCTCACGATTGATGCGCTTTCTTCCTCAATACCAGCTTCGATCATTGCTGTCCGCTCCACTAACTCCAAACAGAGTTCAACGCAGATTAACAAAGTGGTTACGGATTTCAACTTAGTCCACTGATGAAAAGGCGACTTGAGATTGCTCATCTTCGAAGCCTTCTTCCCACATATCGCCTTAGGCGATTAAATTTCTCATCGGACTCCGAACTCGACTTATCTCCTCGCACTAGATCAAGGTAGTACATTCGAAGTCTATCCCATGCTTCCGGTGGAAGAACTTTTTGTTAAATTCCTTTCAAAGTCAGCTAAGGTTTCAACCTTGTCACCTCTACGTTTCTCTACAGTTAGCCACCAATCAGGGCATCTCCTTCGAGGAAATGAACAGCAATATCCTTCCGTAATCCTCGGGCACCGGTGGAGTTAAAGTTTCTTAGTAACCGACTTCTCCACTCATCTGCCATAATCGGGTCAGAACTTCCCGGAAATGCATTGTTCCTAATCTGGAAATGTGCTCCAAAGAACTTCAGATAATCGCCTTCTTCTTGGGGATTTGGAAGGTGCATCCAATTCGATCACTTCCAGATTCACAACGGTCTGCTTCCCGCCGCATTGTTCCTCCATAACCTGATCCAAGTGATTGGGTCAATATGGTCATTTGTGCCATCATTGATTTGATTGCATCCCATTGTTCCCGAGCCGATGGTAGGGTGTTCGGATTCTCGATCATTGCCCCGCTTCCATCCGTGATTTTGCCCTGATCGACGTGCGGCATTGGGATGCTTCTACCGCATCATCTTGAACGCTTTATCCATCCAGAGATTGGTAGACTGGTGGATTATGAGTTTGCCCGCATACATGTCCGACCGGGTTTTGTTCAACACGCTCTCATGTGTAACCGTGACATGAGTCTCTTCGCATCTTCTTTTTCCTCGCCTTTCCTTTCATTCTTATTCCTTCCGATTTGCTCTTACCCATCTGCAAAACTTGTCGTTGGATATAGTAATATAAGAGAAATCGCTCATAAAGCAAGGAATACTACCGTGAGAACTCATAAGTCGAATTTAGTGGTGATTTTCCCAAACCCAACCTAACAATCCTAGGATCAAGCACGCTCTAATACTAACTGTAAAGACCCGTCTCCGAATTTCTTTAAGTTCGAACAAATCCTTACTATACTTAATCCGTTTTATGGTCTGATCTTTATACAAGTTGATTTAACGAGGTTCGATTCTGAGATTCAGATTTTAGAGTAAAATGCATAAGACTTAGAGTAAAAGAAATAAATTGGATATTTATTTATTTAACAAAGGATTCGAACAACTTATGAAGTTCGCATATAAGCTATTAAAGTTTACATTCGATCCTAACTATCCAGCCATATCACCACCCATCTTCCCGACTTTGAGTCTCTCACCTTAAGCCCGATCATTCCTATGATCACCATCTTTTCCTGCATCCAAAATAACATAAGTATTTCCGTATTTCATTGGCAATAATCGGGTTGCATGCATATGCTAAGTATGAACGTTGTTTCATTTCACTATAGCCCAATAATCCCCTTAGTCATTCATAGACTTTTCCCCGTAAGATACGTAGTCGGACCAATCCAAAGACCTCGATCATACTTTGACTTTCACGGATTTTCTCCTTTGAATTCGCCAACAAATGATCGACAAAATCAATCTCCGACACTGATATTTCAGATAGACTCGAACTTCTTCGCTTTCCTTCTGATTCTTCTCTTGGGAATTTTCAATATTTTCTCCGTTTTTTCTTTTTCCGTCCAATAATAGAGTCTGAACGCTATATTTATACGAAAAATATGGTAACCGTCAGATAACCGCTCGCCAGATTCAATGAATCTTGAGTAACCGCCCACACGCTTCACACGCTGTCCCACACTTGTACCCGCTCGGTCATACTTGGCAACCATCACTAGCTAACACAACTGGCCACTCAACTGCCTAGCTAGTGTTACACTCGTCAAATGAACCAGCTAGCCATCACTTCTTCCGAGCTAACCGAGCCCCGACTGTCAATTTAGCTAGCTAACTTGTTTACTTAAGCTATTTAACCGTTTATGGGCTGGCTTTGCTTAAATTTTTTCCCCGAGCTGATGGGCAGCTCGACCACTGCATTTGTCCGAGTATTCTGCCCATTACTCGAACAAAGTCTCTTCCCGCATCCTATTGAGGATCACGGGCATCACATCATCCCCACATATGGCAAAAGATGACCATGTAGATCGTAAAGCGGGCCATCCTTATCATAGCCTTTCCGGAGGCCCGAGAATGTAAGGTCAAGGAAGGAGTACTAAGGCGCTCATCAACTGCCTCATCCTCCGTAATGAAGGTGCTGAGCTGAGGAGGCTCTTTTACGGAGCTTGCGGCGGGACGTGAGGAGGAGTCTTCAACTGCTGGAAGCTCAGCGCTGAAAGTCATCGTTCGGCGAGGGACGTGAGGTCAAAAGAAGTTGGACACTCCAGTCGCGTCCTAGGCGCTGCTGAAAAACCCAATATAGGCCGGATTTCATCCAAGTAAGAGCCCATGATGGTCCACATGAGCAACCTGTCGGTATTGATAAATGTTGATCGACGAAGTACTTCAAATATTGAAGTCAAAAGACTCCGACACCATCAAACTTCTTCCTTACAAATGCCTTGGTTAAGACAACGCCCATGTCGGAGATCCTCGATCGACTCTCCCTATTCCTATAGTACCTCGTGAATCATAAACGACCAATGCCTTGATATAGAGAACGAGCTCATACTTCATCATCTTGCTCGGCCTACAAAGGATGGTGTTCTAAGAACACGTAAGACATACCCTAGACCGGATGTCCGACCTCTATTTCTTGCTCTCTTTGGAGTCATAAACCCTGTTACCAAGGAGAGACTAAAACGTCTAATATCGTGCCACCAGGGGTGAGAATCGCTTCGGGTCCTCCCAAACCATATAAAGAACAGAGATCACGAATACGGATTCGACATCAGCTCCCTTGCACACGAAGGACAGGACCCTTCAGGCGTACTTTTGGCCTGCCTGCTGTAAGAGATTCAAGAAGTAGCGAAACTACCGTACTCAAGTCTGGTCCTCGAGGACATCATCGCGAATGCCCATCGCCTAAATACTTGATCGATGAAACGGGTGGGCTTGATATCCACCGATGACCACGCGTTGTAAAAACAACGTGTCATACTCGCCTGAGATAGGTCGGCGGAGACACTGTTTCTCCATCTTTGAATCATTGGCCCAATGACCCTACTCTTAATCTTGAGGTGCTCACCTTAGGCTAAAGGCGCGGATTCTGCCGGCAAGGTACCGTAGGGACGGAGGAAATGGGGTGAGGGGTGAGGCGAGGTGGTGATGGAGAAGGTGCACGTGCTCTCTGAACTAGATGCACCATCTTATTGTTGACGGTATTTCTAGAGGTATTTGTATAAAAAACACTAAAAACGAGAAATCCAGTTAAGAAAAACGCAAATTTCAGAAAAATGAAAAATTGAATGCCAAACTACACAAACATCAGTCCACAATGTCAAATCCAATTTCTATCCAAGGCCAATTGTTCCAATTTTCATTCCTATACTTAAACGCGAAGTGATTTTGCGCCGACCAATAATTCCTAAAATTGTATAGATCAGCTTAAGAAATCACTAAACAAAGAGAAATGCCTTAATAGCCTAGATAAACAAGATTAAACCAAGAATTCAAGCTTATAAGAGACTAAAACTGAAGATCCAACTTTTAGGGTTCCAAGATGAAAATTGAAAGATTTAAGAACATACTTAAATTCTGAGTAAACGGAGGTAGAAATGGGATAAGCACTTAAATCTAATAAATTTAGGGTTTTGAATCACTCGATCTGGTAAAATCGAAGGATTTGAAGATTTGAAGTGAGGATTTCGGCGGTGGTCCTGGTATTTGAAGAAGAAGAGGAAAATTTGAGTAGGTTAATTTTGGGGCTGGTATCAAATTGGCTACCAGCACTTACGGTCGGATTCTCTTTCTTTGTACGGGTGTCGACCGAATTATGGTTGACACAAAGAGCTTATTCTTCTGTTTTTCATGACACGTAAACATGGGAAATGAAATCTAAAACAAAAATAAGATCAAAATGAAAGTAGGAGCATATCATTTACCAG
>CM051392.1:18699251-18724251 GCA_028015245.1 Cardamine occulta | reverse complement strand
AAAAAGATTTTCCATTGCTGGGGTCTGAAACCATAATGATTGATATATGTGGATGTACCTTTTGGTTTGTACTCATTTATATGTTAATGGTTTATTACTTACTTTTTTTTTTTTGACGGCTTACTTAGGAGTTATGATTTTTGTTACATATTTTAAGCGTAAGCTACTTTTTTAACAATTTTTCATAGGCCCATTATGCTTTCGAAAATCACAACCAATGAACCAAAAGACCTAGAGAAATATCAACTTAGTCGGCTATGTAGTGGACGCCAACTTTGAAAGTTTCAAGAACATCACTTTCTGAGCTAGGTGGTTTCCATATTCCGTTGTTTGTTATATCGTATGCGTATGAAAAAAACTGTTTTATGTTTTAGTCTGAACTGAAATAGTTTCGAAAATGGCTGAGAAATCACAAAGTTATGACTTATTCTTCCTTTAGTTCTTGATTTCGCTTCTAATCTTAGTGATTTTAGTTCTGATTTTTTCTCTGGGTTTTGTAGATATGCTGTAGTTACTGGAGCAAATAGAGGAATTGGATTTGAGATATGTAGACAATTAGCAAGCAAAGGGATTAGTGTTGTTTTGACATCTAGAGATGGGAAAAAAGGACTTGAAGCTGTTGAAACACTGAAGAAAGAGCTCAAGATATCTGATCAAAACATTGCTTTTCATCAGCTTGATGTATCTGATCCTGTTAGTGTCACATCTCTTGCTGAGTTTGTGAAAACCAAATTCGGAAAACTCGATATCTTGGTATGATTAGTTATGCTCTTATACCAGTGTACTCTCTAACAGATCTAAGTAGTAAGTCCCTTTAGTGATTAATCTCTTCTTATTAGGAAATTAATGTTTCATCTGAATGGATGTGAAAATTAATGTTTGTTTAGTGCCAAAAATTGTTCATTCAGATATCTCATCTGAGTGAACTTTTTGAATGATTTTTGAAAGTTTAGGCAAAATTTTCAAAACCATCTGGATCCACCAAATTGGACCATTTGGATGAAGTTGGTTCAACCAAAAATAACAAATGACAAATATACGCTTAACTAATTTTATTTTCTTTGGTTTAATTTAAAAACAAATATATTTATATCAAGAATAATGTATAAAATATAATAGTAAATTTTTAAAAAATATAAAATTATATATTTATTTGAATTAGATTTATAAATATTGAGATGATTATTTTCATAAATATTGTTATAATTATTTGTTAAACATGTAAAAATATATTCATTTTTCTAAATATTGATAGAATATTAATATAATTATTTTCATAAATATTGATAGAATATTGATATAATTATTTTCATAAATATTGATATAATTATTTTCTTGATTTTGGCAGAAAAACGTCATTTTACGATTATTTTTTCTTTTCGAAATTGCGATTTTACAATTTTTGGCGGAAACACGCAATTCCGGAATTTTATGGTTTTATCGCAGGAACGTAATTTCGCGATTTTGCATTATTAGTTGAAAAAATTCATTGTATGAAATTTTCGCAGATAGGTCAATACACGATTTTACAAATGTTACAATGAGTGACTAACAATTGCAGAACTGTTTTTGTGTAATGTTGAGTGATATTTTGATTGCTTTTACAGATCAATAATGCAGGAATTGGTGGTGTTATTACTGATGGTGATGCTTTAATTGCTGGGACAGGGAAAGTAAGAATCTTTGTGTTTAGTTTGCAATTGACCTTTTGACAAATCTTTTGTCAAGTTTAATGTTTTCTTGTTATTTCCATATGGCAAGGAAGGTTTCAAGTGGGAGGAAACGATGACAGAGACTTATGAGTTAGCTGAAGAATGCATCAAGATTAATTATTATGGACCAAAAAGAATGTGTGAGGTGTTTTTTCCTCTTTTGCAGTTATCTGATTCTCCAAGAATCATTAATGTATCATCTATCATTGGTCAACTAAAGGTACGAACAAAAAAACTGATATTAAGATGTTGGCAAAGGAATTCTATTTACATTACAATTGATATTTAATGTTTACCAGAATCTACTAAACGAATGGGCAAAAGGAATCCTGAGCGACGCAGAGAATCTCACAGAGGAAAGAATCGACGAAGTGATCAACCAACTTCTCAATGATGTCAAAGAATGTACGGTTAAGATAAAAGATTGGGCTAAAGCCATGTCTGCTTATGCGGTTTCCAAAGCCAGTTTGAATGGTTATACGAGGATCCTGGCGAAGAAATATCCCGAGTTTTTCGTAAACTCGGTTTGCCCTGGGAATGCTAAGACGGATATGAATTTCAAGACTGGAGTTTTGTCTGTGAAAGAAGGAGCATCAAGTCCTGTGAGGTTGGCTTTGCTTGCACATCAAGAATCTCCTTCTGGCTGTTTCTTTAATCGCAAGCAAGTTGCAGAGTTCTGAAACCTTCGTGTTGGAATAATATAATAAGCAAAACAAATAAAATGGTAATGTAATGAGAATTTTAGACATAACCACAATATACTAAAAATAGAAACTTTATTCAGTTTTATTTGCAAACTGTGTTTTGCATTTTTTTCAAACCCTTAAAACTTGCGTTGGATGACATTAACGGGAACAAGGTGAAGAGGATGCTTCCTATGGCTAGTTAGACCAGGGGCTTCTTCAATACTCACTTCATCCGTCACTTTCCAATCAAAATGATACAAAAGATTCGCCAATGTGAACTCAACCGTACTTAACCCCACGTTCATCGCGGGACAACCTCTGCGTCCGCTCCCAAACGGTAATAGCTCGAAACTTGTCCCTTTAGTCTCCACATTGCTATCCACAAATCTCTCCGGGATAAACACATCGGGATCCTTCCATACATCAGGGTTACGCCCAATCGCCCATGTATTGACATGAATCCGAGTTCCGGGGTAAATGTCATAGTCCTTGATCTTGAATTTGGATATTGCCTCTCTAGGAATCAGAATCGGACTTGGTGCGTGTAACCTCCAAGTCTCTTTGATCACCATTTTCATGTATATTAGACTCTCGAGATCTTCGTACGTCACTTTCCCTTTTTCACCTACGTGTTCACGAATCTCGGTTTGTAGCTTCTTCATCACTCTTGGGTGTCTTACAAGCTCTGCCATTGTCCAATCCATAGTGATTGCAGATGTGTCTACGCCTGCTACGAACACATCCTGAAATGAAAAATAATGCTTCCATAGACTCAGTTTACTCAACTATTATCAAAATACACTTTGGTCACAAAAACCTAAGCAATCCTAAATCCATCAATCTGATCTTGAACCGAAACGGTACATACGTTTCAATGCCAAATCATCTGAACCAAACCAGAACCTAACCGTAACTCTATGCAAAACCCGAATTCCTAATAAACCGAACTACACTAAACCGAAAAATCGAATGTCTAGGCCTAACCCAATGTTATTTTTTGCATTTGAATGTTGTATTTGGACGTGGATATATACACAAAAAAATATGTATGGAATTTTCATCAAAATGTTGAAACTAAAAGCAACAGGGCTTATGTGAAAATTGATATTTGAAACTTACCATAAGAATGGCTCTGATATGTTTATCAGTGATTCTTGTAGAACCAAGTTTAGTTTCTTGACTCTGTAATTTGAGTAACACGTCAATGAGATCTTCACGTTCTTCTTCAATTTTCTTCTTTTCCCGATGATCATCAATGGCTTTCTGGTAAAACGAATCAAGATCTCTAAAACTCTTCCTCCGGCTAGATTCAAGCCCTGAGATCCGATCAATAATCCACCCAAACACAGGAAAAACATCCTCCGCCGCAAATTTCCCGATCACTCTATTAGCCTCCGTGAAAATCTCAAGAAACCTCTCGTTATCGATTCCACTTCCAAGAAAACTCAATCCAAACACCATTCGACAAGTAAAACCCGCCACGTACTTCACCAGCTTCGCCGTCAGATCTACTTGAGATCCAGATACAGCCGAGTCAGTCAACGAGTCAACGACTCGACTCAGCTCCTCCTCTCTCAAGTTCCGAAACGAATTAGCTCGTTTAACTGAGAAAAGTTCAAGAACACAGAGTTTACGTACATCTCTATAGTAATCACCCCATTGAGTAAACCCTAGACCAAGTCCATCGTAGAAAAAGCTCTTGGTGATAGATAGTTTAGGACGAGTACAGCACTCGGAGTCGTGAAGTTTTAGAACTTCCTCCGCCGTCTCCGGTGAGTGAACTACTACTGTACGGACGCTTCCGAGATAGACAGTGATGACGGGGCCGTATTTGAGTGAGAGATCTCTGAGGCTTCGGTGAGGGAGGGATCCGAGCTGGTGGAAGTTTCCTAAGAGAGGTAATCTTGGTGGACATGGTGGAAAGTTTTTAGGGGAGCGAAGAAGAAAGGTTTTGAAGAAGATAAGAAGTAGAGGAAGAAGAAGAAGCCATGGAAGTAACTCCGTGGAGATTTGGAATGAGAAAAGCGACATTTATTGTTATTGATTTTTCTTGTTTGTATCGTGTGTGGCCGTAATAAAGCTGAAATGGATCAGACAGTAGGTGTAATCTTTTAGATCTCTTTCCTCTATCTTTTTATTAATTTTTATTTTTTGTATTCTGAATGTCTGTCGCAAACAAAAGTCAAACATAAAATGTCATATTTTCTCATGTTAACTGTCACTTTTCAAATTGATTTCTCTTGAGATAAGTCTTATCTTGAAAGAAAGCTTAATAAAAAGTTAGTTTGTTGTATACAAAAAAAGTATGCTAAATGTTAAAGATTAAAGAAGATGGAGTTTATTATCTAGAATTAATCATTACTATTAAATAGTTTCGGGTTTTTCGATGATCGATTTGGTTTCTTCAATTATTACTATTATTGATAAGTTTAGTTTGTTTCAACCCTTTTTCCTAAGATTTTGTTATTTTTATTGTTTAGTACATTCAACTTTAAGAAAAATTGTTTAGCCCATTGATTTGCTCAGAAATTCCTTGAACCTAATCCTTTCCCCATCTTGATAAACAACCGGTTTTAATTACTTTGCATTGTCTTTAAATTTAATTCATATTTTGCTTAGCTGAATTTGAAACGAAAAGATCTATCGTGAAACATTTGAGTCTTTATGGATTCGACCCCTAAGTATTACCTGATCTCTTAATTTGAGAGAGTAGTTTAAAAGGATAATTTGAGCATATCACAAAGCCCCCAAAGGTGAACCGATCTCGCTTACAAAAGCCTAACTCATCAAAGCGACCAGATCTGGTAAGAATTTTCTCGGATGCAGCTTGGAAACCTGAGACTCGATCCGCAGGATTTGGGTGGATCTGCCTGAACAGTTCAGATTTAGTCACGAGTAAAGACTCAGCCACCTCGAGACTCTGCGGCTCACCCCTAATGGCAGAAGCTTCCTCACTCCTAATGGCTCTGAACCATGCACACGACCAAGGCCATAAACACCATCTTGTTGCTTCAGACTCGCAACAGCTAGTCAAAGCTCTTATATTGGAGACTCTTTCTAAAGAACTCCACTATGTAGCTTCATTTTTCCTTTCAATTTCGTTCACCTTTGTAGCAAGAGAACTGAATCGTTCAGCTGACACTCTGGCAAAGGAGGCTCTGAGAAGCCTTGTACCGGTACTGGTTTAATTTTAATGAATTCAACCTTTTGCACACAAAAAAAGTTAGGACCCGTCTGATGGACGAGATTTTATAAAATTTTAAAACATAGTTTTAAGCAAAAACGTTAAACTAAAATTTTGTTGTTAATGATAAATCTTAAAATTGTTTTAGGAAAAAAAAGAAGAAAAACATATTTCTTAGAGGAGAGAGTTATATATGTTGTTAAAGAAAGAGGGTGATGTACATAAATTTTGTTTTGTACTTCAGAAAATTAATTTAATTTTTTCTATTAATTAACATATTAAAATTTAGATCACATCTAATAAAGTTTTGTTTTATATTGTCGTTTGTTTTTAGATCAGTGTGTGAAATATGAAAAATAGATTCGGTGACTATGTTCTCGCTTATTTATTTATTTTGACATATCTTAAATTTTTTTAGGAAAAAAAGTAGAAAATATTTTGTTAGAAAAGATAGCTATTTACAAAATTTTATTTTTCTATATGAATAATTTATTTTATTTTTATATTAAAATATTATTATTAACATATTTTAAACATATGTCATGGCTAATAGTTTTTGGTTTCATGTTGTCGTTTGTTTTTCTCTCCTTCGTGTGAGATATGTGTGGACAAAATATCGGGAACCAACAGAGCAAACCGAATACAACCCGAAAAAGGGTTCTAACCCAACAAAAATCTGAATGTCCACACTCATGTACTCAAAAGACCTAACCCGAACAAAACCGAGAACCATATATGTACCCAAAATATTTGAAATACAATTATATACCCAAAAATATTAATGATATTTTAACTTGATATAACAAAATTACCCTACAATTATAAACCCGAAAATATAAATTATTTTTATATCAAAATAACTAAAATACCTTTAAAAACCATAATATCTGAAAGTTCTTAGTTATATTTGTAAAAGTTTAATCAAATCTAACCAACTTTCTAAATATATTTATTCTGATATTTCGTGTACCCGAACCTGACTCGAACCCTGATAGATCCAAACCGAACCAAACCAAAAATTATAATATCCGAATGGATCATAGACCTCTAATCCCAAAAATCAAGAGATATGAACCAAACCCGAACGCCTAGGCCTTGTGAAAGATGTGAAAAAAAACAAATCTTGTAACTAGCAGCCATGCTCTCGCTCATATCTAGGTGAGAGGTTTTCTGGCAAAATATTTGATTTTCTTTTGAAATCCTCTGCTTCATTGGATTCTAAATCAAACTATATTCGAACCCGCGGGTCAATTGTTTTAATATAAATGTATTATTTTTTGTTTTTTTTACTAATTAATTGTTTTTTATTATGGTAAGTTGATTTACTATTTGTGTGTTTCTTTATGGTTTATAACTTTTTTTATTTTTTAACATATATTTATAGTATTTTATTTTTTACGGTTTATAATATGCTTTAAACCTATACCAAATTAATTATGTTATTTATTCTCATTGAAATAATTTAGAGAAAGTTAGATATTAAATTAATCTAAAAAAAGTCCTAATCAAATGAAAAATAAAATATGTATCGACATCATCTCTCAATACCATAAAATCAAAACATATATGAACATTAATCGCTTTTGCTGGTCTCTTATAACTCATGATATCATACAATTACCATATCAGATTACTAATTAAAAAAAAATTTCATAATATTGATATATATATATTTATATATTATTTTTAGTATATATTATATGATTAGTTATCCAATATTTATCTTAAACATGTCTATTTGGGGACGGAACCCTGTTATGTCCAATGCTTGTCTAAAACTTTATATCCTATAACCAATCCCTCATATATAATTATCCCTTTTGGATTGATAATTTTAATCTATTTGTATTAAAAATTAATTATTATAAATGGATAGTTCTAGTAATATATATATATATATATTAGTCAATATTATAAAATTAGTTATATGTCTATTTTGGGACAAAAATCAATCATATCCCATATCAGTAGGAACCTTTACGTCCCATAACTGATCTATGTAATATAATTACATATTTTGGATTGATTATTTTACTCTAACAAATAAACAATTGAGTAAGAGGTTACAACAACATATCCTTATAGTGATTTTACAAACCCATTGATCATTATGATAGTTTAGATTATTTTTAATTTCATTTATATCTTTTGTAAAAAACATCATCGTTAGTTTTTAACAAATCTTTTGTTTAAAGAAATATAATTTGGGTCATTTTCAAAGTTTTCTTTTAAATGGTCATATTTTCTATAAATTTTAAAATTTTAAAATTTTATAGATTTTAAATATTATTAATTTTTAAAAACTTTCATAGAATTTAAATACTATTAATATTTTAAAAACTTTATAGAGTTAAATATTTTTAATATTTTAAAAATTTAAATATATATATATAAGTTTAAATTGGTTCAACTAAAACCGGATCACACCGAATAAAGTTTTAAATTTGAACGCATGATAAGTGAAGCTTATTGTTCATTCTTTTTAATAATATGTCTCTGAATAATTGCCTAAATATTTTAACCAATATGGAACGTAGAACACATATTTTTTCTTCATCGATTGAGTAATATATGTTTGTTTTTAAAAATTTGAATCACAATATAGGAAAAAAAATGTAAACTTTTTATTAATTATATGTATTATATAATAATTCAAAATTATTTGAAAATATAATCAAACAAAGGTGATAAAAGAATCATAATTCGTACTATGAAATTGTAAGATTAGATAAGAAAATAATTATGTTTGGTTGTAAGAATTTGTAATATTAGATAAGGAAATAAATAGTGTTTGGATGCATAGCTAAAATTATTTCATTTAAAGACTCTTGAAATCTGTTTGGCAATAGGTCCACGAATACCTCTTTTTAATAGAGATGTATTTTTAAATAAAATTTATTAAACTGAAAGTTTTAATGCATTCTAAATAATATAGAAATCTAAAAATGTATATTTGAATAGAAAAAATTAAATTTTATTGAAATAGTAAGAATGAACATATATTAGGGAAAATGAAAATTAAAAAGTATCTAATTTATTATTTATTTATTTATTTTTCATTTTTTTAAGTTTCCTTTTCTGACTAAAGAAATAATTTTTAACTTATCTAAACTTGCTAAAAACATGTTCAAAATTATATATGTAAGAAAATGGAAAAGTATCTATTTGATTATTTATTTATTTTTCTTCTTTATTGGTTTTACTTTTTGATTAAGGAAATTTGTTTTCACACTTGTCATAATCTAATCCATCATCAGACACGTGTCTGTTCTCGTTAATTAAAAATTTGACACGTGTCAAGTTTTTGTGAGTGTAACCAAGTTTTATATAATAAGATATATAAATATAACAAATAAAAATATATTTAAAAATCTAGAAAATCAATATGTTAGTAACAAGAAAAAAGAACATAAAATCAATTAGGGGTACTTTTTTCCAAATTACACACTTAAAAACTATCCAATTTGCCAATTTTCTGTAAGAAAAATTTGTTAAATAGGTCGAGTCTAATGGGCAAGGCTTAAATGGACCGGATGTACCCATATTAACATCACGTAAGAGAATCTTATCAATTATGCCACAAAAAAAGTTAAGACATTTCAAGAATACCATTTTTGAAATCTTCTTTCATTTATGTCATTTTTTGATGGCATGAGATAAATATTCTTCCCAAAATACTCCTACATTGTTTGTGGTCCACGTTGATGGTGGACAAGTTGATTTCGTCCATAAGATCATATATGTTAATTTTTTCCACAAAAGACAAATGGTGGACATGTTGATTTCGGTTACGAAAAACAAATGATGGATAAATTAATTTTGTCGATGAGAAACAAAGTTATGACTGAAAGGATAACACCACAATGGATAATATAGCAATGGACAAGACGAGACAACATAACAATGAACAAGACGATGACGGTAATATACAATTGGGAGATGGACAACACGACGATGGACCAGATGGAAGACACCATTGACCAGATGATAGATGTCGTAGACCAAATGAAAGATGCCGTGGACGAGATACAGAAATTGTGAGGCTTGGTCAAAGTGAAACTAAGGGTAGTTTGGTCATTGTAACATTATAGAAATGACATGTTTGAAATGAATTTATTAAAAGAGTATACCCTTTAATAAAAACTGATTTGTGACCATTTTGCTAAAAATCTCTTTATGTGTTGTATGAATTTCTTGTTGGTTTTTGGGTTTGATGAATTTGATTCGGTTCGGTTTTCACTCACACACATCATATTGTTCTTAAAGTCAACGCAAGAACTCCCTGCCGTTTTAGATCGCTCGCTTCTTTTGGGTGAAAACAGGCGGGAAAATAGATAAGCCCTAAGAGAGAGAGAGGAGAAAGAAAGGGACTCGAATCGAGAAAGCTAGAGAGGAGCGAAACAGTGAAGGAGATGAGTCATCATCATCATCAAGCTGTTGATAATCTGATAAACGTATTCGCGAGAGCTTCTCATGATCTTAACGTTGTTCATTCCAAGCTCGATAAGGAGTTCCAGCAGATTTATCCTGAGAATGTAAGTAATAATTCGATTCGAATCTGGAATTTATAATTTCTCAATGTTCACATGATAAAATACTTGGAATTCAAACTCAAAATTTCATTTATTTATGGATAATGATTACTTCTTTTGGGTAATAGGCAAATCCGATGAAGCTGATTCAGAGAATCAAGAAGCTTCAGGAAGATGTGACTATCCTAAAAGACCAATGCCTTGAGCTATTGTCTGCTAAACAGGTTCGTATCTAAAACTGGAGACAAGAGAAATTAGCAGTAGAGTCTGTGAAAAATAAAGTTTCGATTTTTAGACCAATGCATTGTTCAATCTTAGTGTATGTTTATCTATAGAAATTAATGTTATTTTTATTATAATAGGATTTGATTGACAAGGCACAGACAACACTTGTTGGGAATTACAACCTTATTCAGAAAATGAATGCATCATTAGGAGAATCAACAAATGGAGATGGGAATGATGCATTGGCTGATTTTAATCAGGTTTGTTGCTTGAGCTACTGTAATTTCCCAATTCAATATGAGAAGAGATAGGCTGAAGAAAGAACAATTTGTTTTCATTTCTTGTTTTCAACAGATCATTGATGAGTGGACAACGCAAGTTAGATCGAGAACAGGTAACAAGAACATTTATGTAAATCAAGCTCTTCAATCTGTTGTAGTATTTTAGTTACTTTCCTAAATGATGCTTCTTGTTTCTGATACAGTGGGAGAGACAGAGGAGGCAGATAAAGAAGACATCAATAAGTTACTTTTCTCTGCTATTGTTCATAGCAATTGAAAATGTTTATGTTCATGGTTATTATGTTCAGACCTAAGATCACCATGTAATTTTACAACAGCTAATATTACAGAAACTAGTACATTCTGTTATGTGCTCAAAACTTGGGTCGCTTGATGCTTGACAAGGAGAGACCCATTGGCTTAAAATTTAGTCGAAGGACGAAGCTTTCTCAAAAGCCATTTCCTCCGTAACGAGATATCCAAAGCCAAGAACGTCTTTGCTTTTCTCTCGTCTTCCAAAAGATCACAAGCATCCAGCAGAAGCTCATCATCCATGTCAGGTAAAGCTTGCAGTGCATCAATGCAATTTCCTATTCTTGAGTAAATTTCTTTCTGAGGAATGGGCTTCATGTAATCATCATCATCACCTTCTGTCTCACACAAAGGCTTCCTTGTCTCTAGTCTGGTCTTCTGAGCCTTATGTGCAATTACCCCCAAATGCGGAGTTATTGGGTTGGTTCGCTTACAATGCTGCTTCTGGGGCGAACTAAAGTCATCAACTATTTCCATCTCATGGCCATAGTTATCCAACTCGATCATGAGATTCTCACAATTGTAGCTTTCTTGGGAGAGAGGTTCATATAGCTTGCACAAATTTCCATAACTATCCAAGGCTTTACCTTTATATATGGTTGCATCTGGATGCTCCTGCAAAATCAGACACTAATCGCTTAGTGATACACCTAATAAGAAAACTTATTGTTTGGCTCTCGTCCAGAAAAAAGTTCAAGCAAAGACCGAAGAGTGTCATTAGTTAGCCTTACCTTGATATAAGCTTCCCAACATTCATCTTCTGCAACAATGGTTTGCTTCACCTCATCCCAAGCAAAGCCAACGAGATTGAGGATATTGTTGATATCGTCGCGTTCTTTCATCATCAATATATAACGATTCTCCAGCATGAACATGTCAGTGTGCAATCTGAACTTTGCATTGAAGGATTCTGCCATGTCAGCCCAAGCTTGCTCTGTGAATGTCTCACCAATCTTATTTCCTCTATTCACCTGCTCTAGCATAAGGTCAATAAGATAGCGGTCCATGACTTGTGTCCATTCTATACAAGGAGGACCGATATTGCTACAGATGTAATCATTTTTCTCGTCACTGACATGAACCATCTGGAAACTGTGAGTTTCTCCTATAGTATCTTTGAATCCATCTGTGCTTCCACTTTCTGAGAAGTAATCATATTAATAGGGTTAAATACGAAAGGATCATTTCTGTATCACAAGGAGCTAGTTATAAAACTTGATAAAATCAATATAACAAGTATCAGATTAGCTTCACATGATATTGAATCTCAAAGACCATGCGATAGAGAAGCTTACCAATCATCAGTACAGGTTCTGCTGAACGGGGATCAAAAGCTTGAGCCAAGCGTGTGTATCTCCCATCTGACATTTCCTTCCCAAATATGAAACAAAGATTTGGATAGCTTGGAATAGTTTTAACTCGATACGATCGAGCTTCTGGATGTGCCTGCGTATACTATATTAGTTTTAAGGCATAACCATATAACTGATTTCTTAAAAAGGAAAGAATGTGGCATGCCTGTATATAGGTATTCCAAATGCCATCATCTGCAATCACCATTTCTCTCTTTGTATCCCATGAGAACCCATTTTGCTCAAGAAGAAACTTTATGTCGTTGTACAACCTCCTCAAATGTTTGTACCGGTTCTTCAGAACATCTTTGCTGTGTTGAGACTCGAATTTAGCATTGAATGCTGTAACCATTTCATTCCAAGCACTCGTTATGAAAGTCTGCCCAACTCTGTTCCCATTATTCACTTGGTCCACTAACAAGTCAATTAAATAACGGTCCATTGGCAGTGTCCAAAATGTCCTCGTGCGGTCAGAATTGTGCACCTGACTCGCCTTAGTCTCACCTGGAGAAGCAAGCTTTCTTAAATTTTGGTATCTATAAACTTTAGCGCTTGATAAAATTTAACTTACTGGTTTGTGCAGCCAAGCCATCATCTTTAAGATCTTTGCCTTGTACTGGATGGGGTACAATCCCTTTCTCAGCTGGACATGCAAATACCATGTCCAAATCGTTGTAGCTTGGTAATGTTCTCATCCGATATGTTCTAGCAAGTGGATGCACCTGCCTCATCACATCTAGATTTCAAACTAATGAACTGAAGATCAAAAGATTATTCAAAAAACACGAAACAATACCCTAAGAATTTCAAACCTTGACATAAGCATCCCAAACAGCATCATCGGCAGCTATCATTAGCAGATTCTCATCCCACGAAAACCCGTCTACTTTCAAAATAGCTTCCACATCTTTATAGTACTTCAAATACTTGTTGTACCGGTGCCTTAAAACCCTTTTCCCATATTGACCACTAAATCTAGCATTGAACAAAGCTAGCATATCTGTCCATGCTTGTTTACTAAAAGCATTACCAATCTTGTTACCTCTTCCTATCTGATCAAGCATAAGCTCAATAAAATATTCATCCATTACCGGAGTCCACTCAGTTTTCGAGCTTTCTCTAACGATACTACCACTACTTTCACCTACAAAACCACACATTATAACCAATCCAACAATCAAGTGTTGCATAAAACAAGAATTTGGAAAGAACAAAGAACACACCAATGTTGACTCCATTGATCTCATCTTCAAACTCTAAATCATGACTTGACATACTATATCTCCCATCTGCTACTGTATACCCATAAATCAAACACAAATCATTAAAATTCAAAACCGGTTTCGTCTTATACACACGAGCTTCAGGATGAGCCTGTAAAAATCACATCAATCAAAGTCAAAGTCATATAATCAAATACTCAAATATCAAACAAAAATGTAGAGGAAAATCAGATTTTCAACAACCTTAAGATAAGAACTCCACAAACTCTCATCACCAAGCACAATTTGATGAGTTTGATCCCAATTGAAACCACCATAATCAAGAAGACTCTTCACATCATTATACTGTTTCCACAGATTCGTATATCGACTTTTCAACACATCTTTATCGTACTGAGACGCGAATTTTGAATTGAAAACAGTGAGCATTTCGTTCCATGCTTGCTTGTTGAATGTGTGACCGGTTCTGTTGCCTCTGTGTAAATGCTCTAACATTAGATCTATGAAGAATCGTTCCATTGTTGGAGTCCAATAAGTTCTGGTTCGGTCATTGCAAGTGATTTGATTACTCATCTTTTAGCTTCAGAAGACGAAGACGATGAGATTAAGAATCAGAGTAGGAGTGTTTCTGTGTATATATATATAGGTAGCTGTAGCGGTTATAGTTTCGCGCGGCGGAGAAAGAGAGAGAATGGGCGGAGTTTGGAAGAGAGAGTAACCCTAATCCGGAATTATATCTGTTTGGCTCCACTGTTTCGTCTCTGCTCTTGTTTTATATTATGGGCCTTTCTTATAATTAGGTGGGTCATTTTTATTAGGACCTTGTGGGTCCATGTAAAACATATGATCTCTAATATCAAAATGAAAATCAAACAAAACTCAGTAAACAAGTAACCGAAGAATGACATGAGTGTTATTAAAAAAATGTGAATTTATCACAAAGACAAATATAAATAAAAAAATTTATAAGAAAGGAAATAGAGAGAGAAAATAATGTTTTGCTATAAGAAATATCTTAGGCTTGAGTTGTGTTTACAATCGAACGAAATCGTTTGTTTATATAGAAGTGAAAAAGTAAATTACTTTGCGAATATAGTGATGGTAGGCTATACAAAAAAGTATTATACGCACAATGCATAACATATATTTGCGTATAATTTTGCAATATGAGAAACCTCATATTATTGACTTTTATAACAATCTCTCTTGGAGACTAGTGTCACTATATATCTCGAGTAATATTTTTTGTTGCCTTGTTAAAAAATTTATAAGAAAACCCAGTAGAAAAAGTCATAGTAAGGTAAAAAAATTACAATTGTGCAAGCTCCCCCTCGAATGATCACGTGTCATCTTGTAAATTTTGCTGATGACGCATTCCAATGTCATGGACATGTTCCTTGAACATTGTGGTAGGTAATGACTTCGTAAAGAGGTATGCGGCATTATCACATGATCGAACATACTGGACTTCAATGGCTTTAGCTTTCTCAAGTTCTTTAGTGTATGAAAAGAGTTTTGGAGGAATATGTTTGTTTCTATCAATTTTGATATATCCTTTCTTTGTTTGAGTGACACATGCAGCATTGTCTTCATATAAGATCGTTGGCTCTGTGTTAACGTGGATTCCACTGCTTGATCGGATGTGTTGGCTTATCGACCTTAACCATACACATTCTCTACTTGATTCATGGAGTGTGATGAGTTCAGCATGATTTGAAGAAGTTGCCACAAGCGTCTGATTCTGAGAACTCCATGATATAGCAGTGCCTCCGATCGTGAATATGTCCCCTGTTTGTGATCGGGCCTTGTGTGAATCTGATAAATATCCTGCATCTTGCAATCCAATCATCTGACCATTTGAATTTTTAGAATAAAATAATCCTAAATTAGTAGTTTCTTGAAGGTAGCGAAAGACATGTTTGATTCCATTCTAATATCTTCGTGTGGGAGAGGAACTAAATCTGGCCAAAATATTAACAGAAAATGAGATATCAAGTCGATTCAGTTTGTAAGATACATAAGAGCCCCGATTGCATTTAGATATGGTACTTCAGGACTAAGTATATCTTCATTCTCCTCTGTTGGTCGAAAGGGATCACTTTAAACTTTAAGTGATCTAACGACCATTGGGATACTAAGAGGAGTTGCTTTATCCATGTTAAAACTTTTTAATAACCTTTTGGTATATGTGGATTTATGGACAAATATACCCTTTTAGGAATGCTCAATTTGTAAACCAAGACAATACTTTGTATGTCCATGATCTTTCATCTCAAATTATCCTTTCAAATATTCTACGGCCTTTTGTATTTCTCTTTGAGATCCTATTATGTTTAGATCATCAATATACACTACGATAATCACAAATTTAGATGTTGTTTTCTTGATGAAAACACATGGGCATAGATGATCGTTTACATATCTTTCTTTTGTTAAATGTTCAGCGAGACGATTGTACCACATACCTCCAGATTGATTTAGCCCGTATAATGATCTCTGCAATTTAATTGCACATAACTCTTTGGGTTTAGATTTTAATGCTTCTAGCATCTTAAACCCATCGGAAATTCTCATATAGATATCGATATCTAATGTTCCATATAAAATATGATGTAACAACATCCATGAGACGCCTCTCTAGATTTTCATTAGCCGCAAGAGTCATTAAGAATCTAAATGTAATTGCATGCATAACAGGAAAATATGTTTCCTCATAATCAATCTCTGGTCTTTGAGAAAATCTTTGAGTCACAAGGCGAGCTTTATATCTCATAATCTCATTTTTTCATTTCGCTTTCGAACGAATACCCACCTGTACCCAACATGTTTCATATCTTTGGGTGTGAGTGTAATAGGGCCAAATACATTTTGTTTATTGAGTGAATCAAGTTTAACTTGTATTTCATCCAGTCACGTATGTTTTGACATTTATATACAGAATTTGGTTATGGATCATCGTTTTCCTCATATATCTCCTTTGATATATATGAAAAAACATCATCAACATCATCTATTTCATTTCGTTTCCATATCTTTCGGTTATGAATATAGTTTATGGAAATTTCATGATTTTCTTCAGATTGATGTTCTACATCATTATTGCCTTCATGATTCGTTCCTTCCGAAATACTTTCTACTATGTCATATGTATTATGCTTTTCAGCTTCCTTTTTCTTTCTAGGATTTTTATCCTTAGAACCAACGGGTCTACCACACTTTAAGTGTGTCTTAAACTCATTTGTATCCCCTGCACCTCTAATTTCTTTGGGAATTTCAATTTGTGCGGTAGCATTTGCAGCTGTTATATGAGATTTAGTAACCATCTTGGTATCTACAAATGCAACAGGTAGCCGATTTCCTATACTTTGCAAATGCATAATTTGTCAAACTTCTAGTTCTGACTATTTTGTAGGAGGATCAAGATATAACAGAGATGGTACACACCATTTGATTTCCTTCTCAACTTGTTTATTTTCTCTCCTAGAACCAGGGATACTTTCTCGTCAAAATGGCAATCCGCAAAACATGCCGTAAAGACATCTCCAATCTGTGGTTCTAGGTATCATATAATTGATGGAGAATCATAACCAACATATATTTCCAATCTTCTTTGTGGTCTCATCTTTGTACGTTGTGGTGCTGCTATAGGCACGTACACAACACAACCAAAAATTCTTAGATGAGAAATATTTGGTTCTCCACCAAATGCCGATTGTAATGAAAAATACTTATGATATGCACTTGGTCTTATCCGAATGAGTGCTCATGCATGCAAAACAACATGTCCCCATATATAAGGTGGAAGCTTTGATCTCATAATCAATGGTCTTGCAATTAGTTGCAGACGTTTAATTAATGATTCGGCCTAACCATTTTGTTTATGGACATGGGCTACATGATGTTCAACTTCAATTTCCGATACCATACAGTAATCATTGAATGCTTGGGATGTAAATTCACCAACATTGCCTAATCTAACTCTCTTAATAGGATAATCAGAAAATTGAGCTTTTAGTTTGATTATCTGAGTTAGGAATATCGCAAATGCCACATTTTGAGATGATAATAGATATACATGTGACCATCTGCTAGATGCATCAATTAATACCATAAAATAGTATAATAGTCCACATGGTGGATGTATTGGTCCACAAATATCACCTTGAATTCTTTCAATGAATTTTGGAGATTCTTTATCAATTTTGGTTGGTGATGGTCTTATGATTAATTTCCCAAGAGAACAAGCAGCACATGTCGTTTTATTCACATGATATATCTCATTGATTTTCAATGAATGACCATGTGTGTTCTTTATGATTTTTTGCATCATTGTAGTACCTGGATGACCAAGGCGATTATACCATAATGTAAAATCTTCTAGATTTATTTTGATCACAAGATGTGATTCTATGGCATCTATAAAAGTATGATGTAAACCAGAAGGGAGTTCTGTAAATTTTTCTAATATATGTATTTTCCCAGATTTATCAGAATTTGGATTAGATAAGGCATTATTTATAGAAAAATTTGTTCCATTAGGAAATATAAAGTTTTGTCTTGCCACTTTTTTTTATTAAGTCAGTAGGACCTGATATTGTATTGACAATCATGTTTGTCGATTTTAAATGAGAGAAGTATATCTTGTTTCTCAGAATAGTGTGGGTTGTTACACTATCTGGTATACAAATTTCTCTTATATTTATCTTGGAGATTTTCCCTCTTGTATCTTTTTCTATTTCTGTAATCAACATAAATATTAGTAATAAGATTATTAATTTTATTCATAAATAGAAAATATTCAATAGTTATACAATATCTTATTTTGAAAACAAAGTACTTGAAAATAATTGAAATTATTCATGGCATAATTGGAGAGTTATTCAGTAGTCTCACTACAAGCGTTTTACTTTCCAGTAAAAGCAGTCTCATCGAAATCATCTATAAAGTCGGAAGCGTCGAGGTGTGTCGTACCCTCAAAGTTTTCAGTGAGATTCACTTCCTTCCCTTTCCCTTTCAGGGATTCTTTGTATAGTTTACAAAAGTGTTCAGGGGTACGACAAACATGGGCCCAATGCTCTTTTGATCAACATCTATAACAGATGTTCTCGTGTTTTTGGTTGGTACTTCCCTAAGATTCTTTTCCTTTCTGACCTTGTTCAGGTTGGACCCAAGTATAAGGCCCAGGGGCGGAGCTAACTTAGCAACAATGGATGCAAGTGCACCCTATAAAATATAAAAAGGTTTAGTTTTTACATTAAACATAATATTATTAGTAGCAAAATGGTTAAAATGCACCCATCTCTAAGTAGAGTTCAAGGGTTCAAATCCCCTTAATACTATTTTGCACCATTATTTTCTCTTCCTGCCTCCACCACTGATAAGGCCCCCTGCCTCGTGGGTTATAGGGTTTACCACGACCACGACTGTGATAGATCTTATTTCCTCGCTCTGGAAATTTCACATCTGATGCATATGTTGCATTCACTTCTGGAAATGTCTTGGCTCCAGTTGGTCGAGCATTATGATTCTTAATGAGGAGCTCATTATTTTTTTCCGCAAGCATGAGCATCACAATTAGTTTGGAGAATCTTGTGTATCCGCAATTTTGGTATTGCTCTTGCAACACATAGTGGTTTTTGTGGAAAGTGAAAAATATTTTACTAAGCATTTCTGCTTCACTAACCGGCTTTCCACAATACTCCAATCGAGCCACTATTCTCAGCATTGCGGAATTGTAAAGCTCAACCTTTTCAAAATCATGGAATCTTAGATTATTCCATTCATCTATGGCATGTGGAAGCGTTATTGCCTTTTTAGTGCTTTCCTCAAATCCGCAGGGTCTTTTACATGCGTCAGATTTTCATCAAGATGTTTTTTGAGAAAGATTATTGATTTCGCCTTCTCCTGAGGGGACAAAGCATTTTTCTTTTTTATTGTTTTGTATATATTTTTTTTCCACGTAAAGCTCCGCGTTAGTTGTCCATGCGATATTATTAGTTCCAGTTATTTGTAAAGACGAAAACTTGAGTTATTCTATATTTTCCATATGATTTTCTAAACACAAAAGCGGAAAAAATATTTCATTAATAAGATGATATTACATATTTAAAATGAACCGTTAATATTAATAATGCAAAAAATTACAAAAAACATGATTGCGTAAAACAGTAAACCGATGTTTATGGTTAACTCTGCGAATTCTCCAACAAAGAGACCATAAATACAAATAAGAATTATAAATAAATAAAAAAATAAAAGCAAGCAAAAAATTCTTCAAGATGAAAACTAAATCGATTTTTTTTTTTGGAGAAAGATTGAAGGAAGATGAAGTATTTGGATGAAATGAATGAGTGAAAATGAGTATATTTATAGATTGAAATTACTGTTCATAGCCGTTTAAAAAGTAGATAAATTTTCAAAAATTTCTTTGTGGCCGTTGGTTATAAAGATTAAAACAAAAATAAATCTGAAAAACTTTAATGATCAATCAGTTAAATTACCAATTTTCAGATAAAAGTTTGTATACTGGTGGCCGAGCCTCCATTATATAATAATATAAAAAAAATTTAACAGTGATAATATATGGTGATAGAGTCAGCCACGTCAAAACAATAAATAAAATGTTCAGTGGCTCAACTGTCCAATGAATATATAGTTATGATGCATTAAGCAACCATGAGTTAAGAACATTAAATTAATAATGAGACGAAAACCGCCTACAATAAAAGTAAATGAATAGTCGTGCATTAAATAACCACTAAAAATAATATATTTTTTATGGAGGCGATATACCGCCCACCGTAGAAAATTAAACGGTATAATTTATATTAAAAATATTTAGCATAATCATAAAGTGATCATGCTGATAACGTATTATAAAAAAATGTGAATTTATCACAAAGACAAATATAAATAAAGACCAAAAATTTATACCCGTGAAAATATCAAGATACTGATAGAAAGGAAATAGAGAAAGATAGAGAAATGTTTTGCTATAAGAAATGTCTTATGCTTGAGTTGTATTTACAATCGAATGAAATCGTTCGCTTATATAGAAGTGGAAAAGTAAGTTACTGTGCGAACATAGTAATAGTGGACTCCATATAAAATAATATTATAAGCACAATGCATAACATGTGTTCGCATATAATTTTGACAATATGAGAAGCCTCATATTGTTAACTTTTATAACAATAAAAGATTAGTTACTTGGTTTATTTAATTTTGTATTGAATAGTTACTTTAGTTTATTATGATTTTACATTACTGTAACTTATTTTAGTTTAGTTTGATTTTGATGATTTATGAATTATGATTATGAAATTTATGTTGAATTTTTTCAAAATTTAAAGTTTTTGATAACACATTTGTGATAGTTGATTTATTTGTCTTGTTTACTTTTTTTAGGAATTCTCATTTCAAGTTTTATATGGAACATATATGATACATTTTTTCTATTCTCAAACTCTAGTTTCATTGCCATAAATTTCGTCCCAAATTTTCATCTGCCCACCCCTAGATTTTAACAACTTGAAATTTGTAATAGAATTAATACATAATCCAAAACCAATAACAGTTTAATTTGCTTTGAAATCCAATAAGTTTGGTTTCTCAAATTTAAAAAATGCCCAAGTTTTTTTTTTTTCACCATCCAGAATTTGCCCAGGTGTTAAAACGAGTAAAACAGCAATCTTTCTATTTTCAGTCATTTTTTCTTTTCGGCTAACAATATCAGGATTGAATCGAAGCGGATAACAAATTGAAGCTAATCTATCGGATGTTTTGCCGAGCCCTAATTCTCTCAACTCGAAATCATCACGGCAAAGTAACGCAAGTATGAGAGAATGAAGTAACAACAATATATATAACAAAAGTTATGGTTTTAATCTTCTAAAAGATGTAAACTTCTTAATAAAAAATAAACAATTTCAGTGAAAAAAAGGTAAATCCCTAACATAAACATATCAATCTTCATTAAATTCCACGCAGATCTATAAATAGAACAATCCCAAATATGATACTTATGAGTTATTAGCAATACGAACTAGAAAAAGATCGACACGAAATCACCAATTTATTATTCCATAAACAATTTGGTCCTTTATGTTCGTTGTATCAAATCGTTCATCAAAACGATCAGAACCAAACCAACGAAACGATTAGTAAATTACCAGAAATTCAGAAACACAACACACACAAATCCTCACACTATAGTTACATATCATTCATAATCATCCAGATGAGAGATAAGGAGAAGAGAAGAGAGATAAGGCTTTGAAACCTAAGAGACAACACGGCCAACGACAGGATACTTAGCTTCGAATTTCTTCTCCCAATCGTTAAGAGTGTTGATCTCTTTCTCAGAGAGATCTTCAATTGAAGGAGAAACATCTTCTTCGTTCTTGCTCATCTTTCCCAGAGCTCTGCTCGCGTCTTTTCCGGCGAACATCGCGTAATCGCCTCCGGAGCCGTAGAAGGATTTTCCGGTGGTGACGTCGAAAACGCGTCCTTTGATTGCGACGTAGATCGGCTTTGATTCGTCCGTTCCGTTGTACTGGCTTAGCTGCTGTGCTGTGAACTCCATTTTTTTTTCTCACGCTCTGATCCAATGTTTCTCGAAAGAACGAATTAAAGTAAAAGAGATTATATGACATTATTTATAGCAGAATAACCTTTTTATTTATTTTAATAAGCGGAATAACTTTAGATGTTATATAAAATTTTAAAAAAAAAAAAACAAAAAAGGAGGAATAACTTTATTCTCCACTCAGCATTTGAGGTTAACAAGCATCCATTGAAGCAGAAAAAAAAAAACTGAAGCCCATAGCCCATGCTTCTTGAGCTTTTAATTAGGTCAAAAGTCTAGTTAGGTATATATGTGTTCACGTCTATTAGTTCAGTCCAATATTATCCATTATAATTATGGACAAATATTGATCAGATGTTCATTAATGACCGGTCCATTAACGACCATGTCTAAATGGACTCTCCATTGATCAAAGCAGAAAATATTTTGTAAAATTAAAAATTATTCAACGATAAGGTCTAAACATAATTTCTAATACAATGTCTTAAACAAATATCCAAAGACAACTCCAAAAGCACTCAAAGAATTTAAAAGTATCAAATCCAAAAGCATCAAAGAACTTAAAAGTATCAAATCCAAACTTTTCTTATATCCAAATCCAAACTCCAAAGTTCTTGAATATCTTAAACTTTTTTTTCTCCTCCCTTGACATCCTTGTCTAACTTTTCTTCTTCAAAGAACTCAAAGTGATCACCTAAGAACAGCATCCGTGATTGTATCAAATTATTGCAACTGTATCAAATTCATTAACCAATGTAAAGATGACAAAAGAACATAGAAAACTTACCAATATCTACAAAACCGCATAGCCAATTCCTTGCACAAATCAATGCTTGCACATTTGAAGGAAGTAGTGAACTTCTATACTTGTTTAAGACACGGCTGCCTATGCTAAATGAAGACTCTAACACAACAGTTGTTATGGATATACTGAGGATATCACAAGCCATTGAAAACAAATCCTTGAAACGATTAGCATTATCTTTCCAATAAGCTAGAACATTCAAGCTCTTGAAAGACATCATGTCCAAAACCGGCTCATCCAGGTACTTGTCTCGTGCTGTTTTCCACTAGCACCACCCGTTTGTGAAAAGAAGGCATAAAACCCATGAAAAAAAGAAAAGAAAACGTCTTTTAGAATTTAGTACTCTTAAACCTTGTTTCAAACTTTCAGTAACACATTCAAGATATAACCTGAAACTTAAACTTTGAAAAAACATAAGGAAGCATACATCATATCCAGGAGGAATGCTCTGTTCCAAGTTTGTTCCAGAAGTTTCTGCTGTAGTTTTCTTTGGGTTTTTCTTGTAAGCATCAAAGAGTTTCTTCACCTTTTTACGCAAATGATCTATCTTTGATTTACAAGTTGAAGCATCTAAGGCGTTGAAACAGTATTCTAGAAAGGTGAACTTTAACCTCGGATCAAAATCTAAGAAGCTAAGAAACTAAGTTTTCTTAATCTAATCTAAGAAACTAAGAACTCATTTTAGTCTAAATCAAAACTGACGAAACCTAGAAGTCAAAATTGACGAAACGACGAAACCCAGAAATCAAAACTCCAAACTCAGACTTGCTATTCAACAAAACTTCAAAATCCAGAACTTAAGACCCTAACTCGTTTTACCTCAGAGATTTGAGAAATTGACGAGGAAGAAGAACCGAAGAAGGTGAAAGAAGAAGTAGGTGAACACAAGGAAGACGATTGAAGAAAATCACCAGAGAAATCGCCTGAACTCGTCGGAGAAATTCTGAGAAAATGAGAAAGTGAAAAAAGATTTTTCCCCAAATTGATTTTAACGTAGCCTTTTAATGACCATGGGCGACCATTGTCCATATTGTCCGAGCCATTTTGTCCATGGGCGAAGTTGGGCTAAACCACTTAAACCCACTTCATAGATGGGCTTGTCCATAACTGGTGCATAATGTTTTGGACGTGGACATACCATGGGCGGCCCGACCATTTTGACACCTCTAGTTAGGTAATTAAGAGTAAGATTGTTGAGATTTTTGTTCGATCTTTCTTCTCCGTTCCGATAAGCAAAGATGAATTGAGGAGAAAACTCAGATTCCATCCCAACTGATCTCATTCTCGATATACTCTCGAGATTGCCTTCAAAGTCAATTGGAAAGTTTCTGTGTGTGTCGAAACTATGGGAGTCCATGCTTCACGGTCCACTTTTCTCTGAGTTGTTCTTGACCAGGTCATCAGCTCATCCACATATCTTATTTGCGATCCAACACCGATACTTGGAGTGGAGCTTCTACTCGACGTCTTCCCTTGAAGTAACCACTGATTTTTATACCAATTTTATAAGCGAATGCAATGTTAGCTATGGTTGTGGTTTGATCTAATTCCCTAAGATGCGGACTCCAAAGGAGGATAAGGAAGCAGATCGTGTGATATGTAATCCAATCACGAGACAGTATAAGATTTTACCTGAACTGAGCACAAACATATATTCCTCTAGCTATTTAGGGTTTGATCTTATTGACAAGCAATTCAAGTTATTGGTCATGAGCACTAGTTCTTATATAGCTTATCCTAACTCTGTTCATCATATTTTGACATTAGGAGATGAAAAACTAATGAGGTGGAGGAAGATTCAATGTCCATTCACACATGAGCCTTTAAGTCAAAGGATATGCATCAATGGGGTTTTGTATTACTTAGCTTATCATTATGATGAGGAAATCTCTTATGTGATATTTTGCTTTGATGTTAGGTCTAAGATATTCAACTTCTTATACTCCCCGTCCCCTCCGGAATATATTTACTTGATAAACTATAAGGGTAAATTAGGTGCAATTAGTTTGAGGGATGATTACGATAGTGGAATGAGAGAAATTAAGTTGAGTATGTCGGTTCTAGAGGATGTCGAGAAGCAGGAATGGTCGAAATATGTCTC